>PVJD01009347.1:0-64033 GCA_004026545.1 Mormoops blainvillei | reverse complement strand
TGGGTCTCTTCGGGTTTGGAAGGGACATGGTCCACACCTCGGAATATTGCTTCCGCCCTTCTCCCGGGTAACACACAAGGCTGCCAGCTGTAAGTGGGGGCCAGAGAAGGAAAGGGTGGGCAGCAGGCCCAGGGTGCTGTGGAAGCAGCCCCGTTGCCTTGGCCACATGATCTGGACTACTCTATGGTACTGGAGATAACAGTAGTGCGGGGGGGGGGGCAAAAACAAAACCATGCCAGGAGGTGTTTTTGACAAAATCTAATGAAAAAATACAACATTGGAGTGAGGCCACTGGAGGTCAGGAACAAATTCAAGCCACCTGCAGCAAGTAATTATAAGCTTTTGAGAAACAAATCTACATGGAGACAAAACATCTGGCCATATTGCCTTCAATGACAATGTGGACAAAACGGCCCATTATGAATGGGGCTCTGTCACACATACCAGGAAATGAGGCCAGGCAGGCCCAGCAGCCATTCATCATGAGACGAGAGCGTGACATCCAGGACTGAGCCTGAGGGACATGCAGAGCACAGACAAGCCACGGCAGCCCAGGCGCCCACGGCGGTCATCTCTCCGAAAAGAGCGCCGCTCCCTCAGCCCACACCGTGCCTGCATGGTGGGATTTTGTCCGACCCCTGGAGGAGGAGGAAATCCCAAGCACGGATTATGGATTCGCGGTGCATCACGGAGGCGCGAGGTCGAAAGAGCGGTCGGCTCACCGAAGCCTCCCGCAGCCCTCCCACTGAGCTGTTTGGAGCAGTGCAGCTCATCACTCACTGTGAGTCGAAAGACACAGGGACTGAGGCTAGAATATATTTACTGAGTCATGGGCAGTGGTGAATCTGGTCAAAGACTGGAAGCTCAGGGACGAGGACAAATGTCAGAGGCACGGTGGATGGAGTAAAATGAAGTATGAAGATTTACTTACCACGTGTGGACTCCCACCAGAGAGCATCAAGCAGTGATCAGGCAAGGGAGCACGATGGCTCTATGGTTGATGTAACCCAGCATCTGGCGCCCATTATCCCATTGCTGTCATGCTGTACGTGTGAATGAAGTGACCACAGTTGAAGAGATGAAGGCTAAGCGTGGGCTCGGCCCCGTGGGCTCCCATGTACCAAGGTCAATCTAGCTGCTATCGCCACCGATGGTCTCATGTACCAGAGACACAGGGAAAACTTCAATCCTAACGGGACACAATCCCTCTGAGAGACCAAGCCGCTGGGTAGAAAACTGACTACGTTGGACCCTTTCCCTCCTGGAAAGGCCAACAGTTTGTCCGCGTTAGAATATACACTATTTCAGGTAATTTCAAGAGTCTTCCTTTCCTTCCTGCACATCCCCAGTCAGCACCACCTGAGGAGCAGGGGTCACCAGCATAGAATCCCAGGTAACATTGCTCAGGGACTCACTTCCCAGTCTAGGAGGCATGGACGTGGGAACACGACAATGGGATCCCCTGGGCACACCACATAGGCCCGCCCAGGAGATGCCAGCTGGGAAGAACATAGACTTGTCCTGCTCCTGGCCAGCTGAAGTGCCTGCATGGAGCTGTGCCCCAGGACAAAGCATCCAGCTCGGGGGCTGGGGACACCAGCAAAACTGCCTTGCCTGCCTGAGATCGTGTCCTCTGGGCAGCCTGTTTCAGTGACCGAGGGAGGGAGACCTGTGACGTTCTGGTCGTTTTGGTTCAACAGGGGTGATCCTGACCAGCGTGGCGTGCAGTAGGCTGGCTGCGGCTCGGGCCGGCTGCATGCAGTTGGCCTTCTCCCTCTGCACCATCCTGCGTCCTCCACGTGCCTTCCACAGGACCAACTCCTGGTGAACGCTGGCCTCATACAGCCTGCACTTCAGCACTGCTTCTGGAGAGCCTGCCTGGGACACACTCCCGGAACCCCAACGTGGGGACTTCACTCCCGGGAGCTGGGAAGCTTTACCGAGGTGTTCTGTGTGTGACATGTAGTGATCACTCCATAAACATTCTTGACTTGAATGGAACTGACACTGACACTGGGTGTTTAAAGTAAGTAATCATTTCCCAAGACTGAGGCTATTCTGAGCTGTAAGTGAAGTTCAAGTGCACGGGAGGAGGTTTGGAAGTAGGAACAGTGTGGGTTTGTCGGAGAAATCGCCTCCAAGTCGACCTCTTGGCTAAACAACAAAGCAAAGTGCTGAGTGCGCATGTGAGGTGAAACGGGTGTGTGGAGGGCACAGAGTGTCAGTGGTGTGGCGTCAGAAGGTGACAAACAGTAGGACCCTTGAAGGCAAAGAGCAGTGCCAAGGAAAAGGGGTACCATTATTTTTATTATTTTACACGTGAGACTCTACAACGCAGAAGGAATTAGCAATTTATTCTCTGAAATTATGTGAGAGGTAGGGCTCTGGAAATTAGAGGAACAGACAGGAATAAAAAGTCTAAGTTCAGTGGCACTATGGGTAGACCAATGCTGGCAGCTGACCCTCCCCAGACATCTGTTTCCATGGATATTATAAACCTCCGTTTGTTTAAAGCATCTTCTGAAAAGTCAGATTTGTGGTTACTTGCCCCTGAAATCATTCCTCACTGATTAACTGGGGGTTAATTGCATATTTAACGTAAGTTGAAATCTAATATGTTGTTAAAACTTTCCCTTTTAGCATAGGCTTTTGTAAACAAGTTCATATGGAGTTTCTAGGATCATCTTACGATTTTCAGGACTCTAATAGAAAAGAATAAAGTACCATTAGCAAGTCTGCCTACTTTCTTGCTTTTGTCCAATTGAACACCATTCTACGTACAAATGCCCCTTTAGAGTCCGCACCTGCAGACGTGAGAGGCATGCAAGCGGCAACACAACGGTAGTGACACTGGTCTGTCCAGAATGTCGCGAATGAAGGGGAAGGGTAAAGAGAAGCCACTGGGAGGAAAGGCAGAGCCAGACTCAGTAGGTGGTCACGGTCGAGGTGAGTTTGGGGCTTGATGAATAAGGGCTATGGGGAGAGCTGACAGGTACCACTGGATTATTTAATACCTACCTGCCTCAAGATAACTGCCTTTCCTAATTTCCGGGGGTCATCACTTTAAAGATGTCACACGCTCAGGCCTGAGATTTCTCATCTGTAAAAAATAGGCAACTCTATTAAACCACAGTCTTCTGAGGAGTAAATGAGGAGATGGCAATAGGTAAGTGGTTGGTAAATTTCAGAGCGCTACTTGCATGGGCACTACTTCTAGTGTTACATTCTAGGGTCACAGTCTTCCTTTTCTAAACGAAATGTTCTCGTTCCTCCACCCTTCCTCCTATTGCATGTTACATGGTTTCCTGTCTCTTCTTTACCCCAGTGCCCTACTTGAAGGCCTGAAGCATTTAGGGTAACTACCTTAGAGTGTAATTCCAAGCATCGCTTTGCTTTGTGGTGGTTTAAGATTCATCTCAGACTTGCACAAAAGCAGTGTAAGCCAGGCTGTGGTGTCTGAGAGTGAGAACAGAGACAGAAACTGAGGCCACCTGGGTCCTGTGTTGGGGAGCAACATTGCCTCTTGGTGGGACCTGACACGTTCTCACCGATCCTGTAGGCCAGCTTCCGCGCTTGTATAATGGAGATAAGAGCTCTCTGGATTAATTGGATGAAATGGATGTGAGGAGAGCCCCTGAGCTCTAGGAAAACAAGGTTATCCCAACGTTATCCCTGATCCGTTTTCCTGCAGAGTCAGTAAATTGTCTCTTAATGCGCCCGAAGCTGCTAGGATGCCACCGGGTGCACCATTAGCAGTCATTTATTAAATGGAACCTGGCGGAGCGACCGTGACATTCGAATGAAGCGCCGGACCCGCAGCAAGGCGCGCTCTCCTGACCGGTCTCCTACGGGCGCAAGGCGAGAGCCACGGAAAAGAAAACAAACTGCAAACGTACACGAGTCTCGCAGAAAGAGCGATTCCTCCAGTGGCCATTTCCCTTAAAAATGCACTCGTAAGGGAAAAGACTGTGACAGTTTATATGTCTGTCGTTACAAATTACGTGTACACACGTCACACGCGGGTGGTCTGTACTACAGAAACCCTGGCGTGCCAACCTACATCTCCGCAGCATCGGTCTGCCGGGTGACGTTTATACGTGCCCCGCCCCCGACTCTCAAAGCACACACGATGCAGGCACTGCCACAGCCACGGCCCACCTCGGAGAGAAAATTATCGAAGCTTAGAAAAGGCGAACGACTCGTTCAGAGTAACCCAGCTGGGGAATTGAGGTGCTAAGGTTTGAACCGGTTCCGTATGGTTCCAAAGTCTGAACTGACTTTATTACCAATTGTCTGCTTGTTTTGCCCTGTTTCTCTCACACTAACACTACCGTCGTTGTCACCACCACCACCGTCATTTTTACCAGACGCCTTTTGCGGTGTGCTTGCCAGGCACTTTGTTTGGCTCCCCCATCACACTGTGAGGTGCTACTATGGTCTTCACTATATAGAACAACGGGAGGAACCTTGCGAGACTAGGCATCTTGTCTTAAGCCCACACCCAGAAAAGGCGGATGCTTCATACGAACTAATTCCCATCCATGACAGACTCTTACCCACTGGCACAAGGAAAGGTAAAAAACTGAAAAAACAAAACGGGGAATTATTAGATATGTGATACTTTTACGTTTCAGCCCTTTAAAATCGAGGAATAGGTATGAAACTTCTTCCCTTTTTAGTCTCAATTAAATTGTTTCAGATGAATCCTCGGCCAAATAATAGCGGGGTCCTTCACAAGACCCTAGAGACTCCAGGAGGGAGCAATACTGACAGCTATTTTCCACCAGTCAAAAAAATTAGGTAAAATTTCCATGTTTCGTGCTAGAGTTCTGGGGTTGCAAACAAGCAAGTCCGTAATTATTTATCTCTAGCCTTCCCCCCATGGATCTCAGTTTTCTAAACGATTAGGTGCTCTTCGGAAAGAGCCCCTTTCATAGTTGTGCTCTCGGGCAGCCTGACACTCTTGGGACCAAAAAGCCACATCTCTGCCCCCAGGTTCATGAAACAGACCCGACGTTTGCAAGTGCCTCAATTTGCTAAAGGCAGTAGAAGGCAGTTTCTGTTGCCTGTTGCCCCAAGTTGTAAAGTAACACAAACGTCTACCCTTGCTAAGAAGGTGCTAGCTGGTGGGCTGCTGAAAGGGAACTAACACACCCCCTGCCTTCGTAATGAACGCGAGGAGGACGGGCGGGTGACGTAATGACACGCCGGCCACTGACGGTCCATCCTGTGAACAGGTTCCAGGTGAGGGGAATGAGAGGCAGTGCAGGGCCTTGCCGGCTTCCATAGCGAGACGCTCAGCGCTGGGCTCCTCGTCGGGACCCGCTAACCCTGACGCACACGCCGACCCCGCAGCAGCGAGATTCCCAAGGGGGCAGCTCCTCTCTGGAGTGATTGGGCCACGAATTCAGATCCTTCCAGGGACTCAAAGCTCTTTATCTGGAAGGTGCTTTTGATGTCAGAGGGGTTAAAAGGCCAGTCTCTCAGAGGCGTGGTGAATGAGAGGCTCCCGGGCGGTCAGGAGTCCTTCAGGGCGAAGTAAGCACTACGGTAACGTGGAAAGGACTGCATGTATCCCACAGAATTGCTGTGAAGGTGCTGTTACAAGAGAAGTGCAGTGTGTATAATGTCACCGCAATCATCTCAGGAAATCAGACGTCAGCTAGGTGTGGGAACCCAAGCCCTGCAGGTACAGAAACACCGGGCCTGAGCATTGCTCTGCACTGAGCTGACAGGCTGCCTACGGCTGAGCCATTTCTTCTTTCCAGGAGTCAGTCTTGCGTCTGGAACCGAAAAGGTCATGCTGGATGAACAGCGGCTTCTGGCGGACGCACTTGTTGGTCAGGCTTTCAGTTCACGCTCTGCTAGGACGTCGGGATGAGTTGGGAGTTCAGCGTCTGTGCCGTGCACCGTCTCTCTCTCCCCTCGCTCTAGAAAGGAAGGGCACTCCAAGGGTTAAGGGAGAAGTCTGAGATGGACCCATGGCACACACTCCCTGTGTGAAACCAAATGATGCCTCTTCCTGTTTGTAATTTGTCTTCCTCCTTCCCACGCACCTGCAGCGGCCAATGCGGCCCATGAGGTCCTTTTATTGATTGTGTCCTTGCCCTTGGAAGGTCATCTGGGACTAAAATAAGCTTGTGGAGCAGGAGAACATAGTGCGAGCATCTCGGGCTGGCTCTGCACTATTGAATGTGCGGGTATTGTGTGCCGCTTGAAGTCTTGAGTGACACAGGAAGGCAAGGGCTTACTGGAGATGGTGCTAGAGGAATAAAGTCTGCGGCCTCTGCCTGCCTGTGCCCTGCCGTTTGCGGACAGCACCCAGCGTGAGGAGACTAACTGTGAACATGGAATTAGTGACCAGGCCGCTGATACTTGGCTTATCTGGAGGCTCGGGCTTAACTGTAAGTGTCTGTGTTGAGCCTGCTGAGAATATACACCTTTGGCTTTGGAACGGGCCAAGAGTAACCACAGGCAAGCATTGTAATTCTTCCCGTTAGGGACACAACCCCCCGGAGCAGGTTTCTAAGGGCCCTGACAACTTGGACGACTGTCTTTTTCCACTCAGGTGCTTGTGCCTGGGCCCGTAATGAGATGGCTTTAAACAGTGTCGTGTCTCTCTTTACCCACAGTTGCAGCACGCGGGGGCGGGGGCGCTCACTCACACCCCAGGGGCCACGCCGGGGAGCGGGTGTCGGACTAAGAGGCAAGCGCTCGGGGTCCTCACTCTGGCTCTTTGCCGATGAGCCCTGTGACCTTGAGCTCTGTGGCCAATGAGCCCTGTGCCCTCGGCAAAGTCATCTCCCAGCTCCTTTCCCTGTCAAAGCAAAATGAGGGGCTGCACTAACAGAAAATCTTACGAATCTATCCACTTTCTAATTTAATTCAGCAAACATTCACAGAGCATGTGCTATGGTGCGATCATTGTGCCGGGCAGCTCCCAACCGTATAATTTATTTTTTTATTCCATTAAAAACTAGAGTCAGGTGATTTCCATGCAATTTTTAGCACAAAATCACTGAACTGGGAGCCACAAGCCTTAGGTTCTGCTTACAGCTTGGTCATTAAATATTTGTGTGGTCTTTACAAAGTTATGTCAGCCATCTGGGACTGCAGGGGAAAATAAATTACGGAAAGGTTATTTTTTTAAAAAATTAAAGGGGGATGAGAAGTTAGATTTCTTTCAACTTTGCCTGTTTGGGAAATTTCCCCTGATGCACAGTCAGAGTTTCTGCCCCTCTCTCTGTTCCCTGAAACCCTAGGCATTTCCTTCCCAGTAAGTCAGCACATGCCACGAAGAGGATTGACCTCGGTGTCTCCCTTCCTTTCCAGGCCGGGACACTTGGGGACAGAGCCTCCTTTCTGCAAGCGTGATTCCTCCAGGGACCGTCCCTCCAGCTGCCCACAGTACTCAGGGTTGCCCTCTTGGTCTTCAATTTACCCACCGTCTGCCATGCTTCCTTGTGCGGTCCCAAGTCCGCTTTGACTGGGACCTTGCAAATTCTGGCACCCCGTCCTGTGAGGGGGAACTACATTGTTCGGTCTAATTCCGGAGGCCAGAACTGAAATCCTCATTGTTTGCTTCTGCCGCATGCCCCGCCCTCCCTCTCCAAAGCGCTCTGAGCGCTCGGGCCTCCCGCACTGCCTTCTGGGAGCCGGCCCTGCCCGGCTGTCCACAGACACCAAGCTCGGCTGCGCCTCCGGCGCCTCGCCTTTGTCTTCCCTGCTACTTAAATTCTTTCTCCAGAGTTGTTCTTTTTTATCTTGTCTTTTTAAAAACGGCTGACTCTTGGTAAAAATTCAGGTTCTACCTTCAACATTTCCTCCTCAGAGAATTTTTTTTTCTTTCTTCTTTTTGTAGTGTGGTAGTGTATTCTTTTTTAATTTTATTGAATTTATTGGGATGACATTGGTCAATAAAACCATGCAGGTTTCAAGCGTACAACTCAGTAAAGCTGCATCCGCACACCGTGTGGTGTGCTCCCCACCCAAAGTCAAGTCTCTTTCCTTCTTTATTTATCCCCCCTCTGCCCACTTCCACCTCTCCCAGACTCCTGAAAATTTTCTTCTGATGACTTTTTTGTAATGATATGTTTCAAAGATAATCAGATAAATTTGTATATTTCAAATGTACATCTCACGCACACGCACACACAGGATAATAGACATAAATCTGAGGACAAAGTCTGCTCAGTGAAAGTCAAATTTATCTAAACCAAATTTTCCTCACACTGGAATGGGGTATTCATGAAACCTTGAGCGAATGTGAACCCAAAGGTCAGGGGGCAGGGTGAGGGCAGAGGTCAGAGACATGGAGGGTAAACGTGTAGACCCTTAGCTGTCCCCTTCATATGCCACATTTACCCCGTGGACGACAGAGAGCCTGGGAAGGGTAGGCTAATCAGGATCCTTGTTTAAAAGATAAGACTAAGCTAGCTTTCCTAAGCAGGAACAGAAATATTTATTATATTCCCATGCTCACCAAATCCCTGAGGGTATCAGGTTTTGAGGGCATGACTCCACGCTGTCACATGCATCACAGGCTTCGTCTGGCGGAGCAGCTGCTGCTGTCACTGCCAGTCCTGGGCCAGGAGACCCAGGACTGCTGGACATGCTGGACATGGCAGGAATGCTGGACATGGCACCGCCATGGCCTCAGAGTAGGCGGTCAGGTGGCTCTCGTCAGCCTTCAGGCCTCAGCAGGGGCCTTTGTACCGCAGAGCCTAGGACCTATGAAAACGCCACTCGGAGGGAGCCTCTGTTACAGAAAGAGAGTTAGAAGCACTTGGTTGGGTGCTGGGCAGGCCAGCCCGCGCTATCGGCCACCCAGGGTTGGACTGAGAAATGAGTCTGTCTAGGACAGAATGTCAGGCAGACAACCTAGGCATAGTTTTGGAGGCATAGCACTGGGCGGGACTAGCTGCTTTCTAGCGTTCCTTCCAACATCAGGGTTTTTGACTTCTGGGGGTTAGCTTCCTTAGGAGAATATGAGTTAGGAGAACAGAATTACTTTTTTTATTGAACAGCTACTATGTCCCCAGCACTGTGCTGAGTGTCTTGCCTGCATGGATTCATGAATCTCTCTCAGACACCCCAAGAGACGAGGGAAGAAGATAACCCTCTGCTCCATTCATTCCCCTCTGCCCTTCTCTCCACATAACTGTCCTGAGCTGGAACTCTCCGTCCCAAAGGAGGGCAAGTTGATTTCTAGAGCTTAGAAAATAAATAAGTAGCTTGCTCAAAAGCAAACAGCTAGGAACTGTGCTTACTTGGACATTTCTGTCTCTTCGTCCCTCACTCTGCCTCGGGTGGGGGTGGGGGGTACCAAATGCGCAGAGAGCTCTCCCGTGTGCATCTGGAAGACGGCTCTGATAACACTGTCCCTAACAGCAAGGAAGTGGCCACCCACGCAGCTTCCGTGGGGACTGTCTGCAGCCAGGGAGCCACTCTGAGCATCTGAACCCACATCTCATGAACATTTTTCCCTGTCAGAAATATTTCAGAAATGTGTTTCTGAGCCATGTCTTGCCGAGAACAAACCAGCGGGAACACTGTGGATTGTAAATGATTGTTCGGATTCTCCCATGAACCCGCAGACGCTCCTCTGCAGATGGCTTCCAGAGCAGAAACCCAAGGTGGCCCAGAGCAGGACGTGGGGCCAAGAGCTGGAAGGAAATCCTTGTTCCCCTGAAAACAACAGCCCACAAGTGGTCAGGTCTCTCTTTTGATTAAAGCTGCCCTGCCGTGCCTGTTCAAGAGGAAACGCGTTGCAGGGGTAGGAGAGAGGACTTACAACTCTATGCAAGTTAAATTAACACCTAGTTTGCAGGGATATTGTCCTCTGGTGTTTTCAGTGTTTACTCACAGGACAGGGCGGACACCGAATGGGAGATCGTGCCGGGAAACTGAACAGAGGGGAAAACAGGGTCTGCTCAGTTATTACACGAAGCATCGCAAGGTGAGTTGGGGAACACTGGTTTGAGTCCTTTCTTCATCACTCAGGAGCTGCGTGAACTGTAGCAAGCACTCGGTCAGGCTCCTTTATGCAGCATCGTGGAAGAGTTGTGAAGGTCAATAAAAAATAATATACGTGACAGTAATTTTATATAGGTAGAAGTTTCGCAAGTGTAAACCATCCACACTGAGCACTTGCTGAGCGCCTCCTGCCGGTCGGATGGTTTGCAGCCTCACGGGCGCCGTCCCTTGAGCCACCAGCTGTTCTACTCAGTGTCTTCTCCGCTCATGGTCCCTGTCTCTGGAATGCTCTTCCAACTTACAGTTTTTCTTGTTTTCTACTTCTGGTCATTCAGTTTGGTTTTTTTTTTCTCAAAAGTCACTTTCTCAGAGAAGTCTTTTCTTACCATCATCTAAAGTATTGGAGCCCTGGACACTCCTTCTCCCATTTTCAGTTTCATTTTGGTTGATGCTTATAATTTATAATCCTGTTATACAGATTTAACTTGACAAAGAAGGGAATTGAGTCTGCAGGCATTTCCCCTATATAATAACATGACTCACATTTACCGGGAGCCGATTATTTGCCAAGCTTCAATGCAGGTGCTTTGAATATCTTAACTCACGACCCGATGTCTGGTCAATTTGCAAGTATATTTTCCTGATAAAGGGATTAAACTATTAAAGTGAAAAGTTAACCAAGGAAAAGCCACTTACTTAGTAAATGTGGCTGAGGCTGACTACAATGGATGGTGATACGATCAGCCCATTTATCTGCCTTACCTGCTTGACTGTTTCTTGCTCACCATCGTGCCCATGAGTGAACCTAGCATGCTGCTTGCACATCATAACTGCTTAAGGCATGATCATTAATTTAAAAAAGTTTCACTGAATGTAAACAATCCCGTCCCATGCCTGGACTACAACAGCTCAGTCTCATTAATTTCATTATTATCAAGCTCCCCTCTGAACCCGGCATCGGAGACCCCACTGGCAGGCACCTCACGGCACCACCCCACCTGCAGTTTCACTCTCCGCAGTTTCAGGTGCCCTCAGTCAGCCCTGGTCCACAGACATTAAAGGGGAAATTCCGTAAGTAAACAACATGTAAAGCGCCTTTCTGAGTCTCTAGATGAAATCTCGCGAGTCTCGCTACACCCGGCCTGCACGTGACGGAGCGTCTGCACGTCTCCACGTCTCCACGCCGCAGATGCACCACCCACTACGTCCACGGCTGCGTGGTTAGCAGGTCTGGTGTGTCCACTGGGTGTGTACTCTGCCGTGCCGCGCGGCTTCTGTTCAGGTCACCATTGTTTTATGTGACCGTGGCGCCGAAGCGCGAGAGTCAGCGCGCTGGCGATTCGGCTCATCCGCGGAGAGGCCGCCCCGTGCCCGCTTGACGTGGACGGTGAGTGCAGTACAGTGGGTGCTTTGTGAGCGAGAGCCCGCCCTCGCCGTTATTACGGTGTAGTGTTGTAACGGCTCTGTGTTACTATTCGTCATTGTTGTTCAATTCGCACTGTCCCTAATTTACCCATTAAGCTTTATCATAGGTATGTTATGTGCAGAAAACAACGGTCTGCACGTGAAGGGTTCGGTACCACCCGCGCTCCCAGACCTCCCCGGGGGCTTGGGACTGCGCCCTCCCGGAGGGGCGCGAGCGCGCCCGGAGGTGTGCTCGTCCGCGTTGTATTTGGGATCATTCTGAAACACTCGGAGGTTGAGCGACCGGTTGCTGGGCGTCCGAGCTGTTCGCACCAGCTCCTTCTGCACGTCTCCCGCTTTCCATTCTGCCATCATTTCTCTTTTGTGCAAACTCGGGTTGAACCGGACTCTAAAGCTGTCTCCTTCGGCTTTACGGCTCCAAAAGTCTTGGAGTGGAACGTAATGCGCCGAAGGAAATCCACCTTACGTTTTCTTTCATGGAAGTCTCAACATTGTCTCCGGAGAAAGCACTGACTCTGGACTGCGTGCCAGCTGTGGTGCCGGGTGCCGGGGAAGCACAGCCGAGTCGGACCCCTTGTCGCCCTCCAGACGCCCTGAGCCTCATGAGAGGGGCTGTCAGACAAGGAGGAATCCGGAGGCCACGGGCTCGGTGCCTTCAGCGAGGACGGCCGTGGCACGGCGGCCGCTCCGCTCCTGCTGGCCCGACATTCTGTGACTTCTCTCCACTCACCTAGCTCCCTCCCTCGATCTCCTTTAGAAAAATCTGACTTAATAATGCATGAGGGGACATCACCTTCATGTGTAATTATGCTTTTCCACAGTGGCCTGCGCAGTCACACCCGAGGGGTGAACAGCAGTCGCAGGGAGAAGCTGGGACAAGTGCGCAGGGATACGATGCTGCCAAAGGGCCCCCGTTCAGTTTTGCTTCTCCTAACTTCTGAGGATGACATTCACTTCCGCCACAGAGATGTGCAGTAAAGAATGAAAAAGACCCGTTAGATTATCCACGCTCATCTCCTACGAAGGGTTTTCTTTTTTTTTCAGACTGTGGTAGGCTTTCTAGGGCATTTATTCCAAGATGATGGGGATAATGTTGACGGAGGAAGGGCACCTCGCCGCTCGGTGCTTACACTTTGGAAACCTGCGCATTGGTACCCAGTGGGGGCGGCTGCTGTGGCCAGAGCATAGGTGGAGGGAGCTCAGAGGCGCGGTGGGAGATGGAGCCAGGAGACCCAGGGCAAGGCTGGGATTCTAACGGCGAGGCCAGCGTTAGAATCAAGGAACATAGCTGGATAAAAGAAAGGGGCTAGTTCGTAATCAGGCCAGCAGTTCCAGATCCAGAAAACCAGAGGTTTGAGACAGGCGTGTTTGGGGTAAGCATGGATGCGGATGTGACAGTGATGAAGATTATTATGTATGCGTAAATATTTGATAAAGTTCAGTCAGACTGTGATGTCTTCTCATTCTCCTCCCTTAGCAATAAATTCTAACCCTAATCAGGATCATTAAAGAACATGTATGAATGACCTATGGACATGGGCAACAGTGTGGGGATTGACTGTGGGAGCAGGGGGCAGGCCGGCTGGAGGGGACAAAGGGGGGGAAATTGGGACAACTGTAATAGCATGAACAATAAAATATTAAAAAAAATTAAAACACCCCCCCCAAATTGGCTTAATATCTTAGTAATTATCTTAAATATGTATAATAATTAACTTATTAATTACTTTATGGCTGGCAACAAGTTAATGGTTATTTAAATAAAATAATAATGAACATCGTTGGGTAGAGGCTTTAAAAATGTTTACCTATTTTAATTCGGTAAATCATTCCCTAGATGCACACTTGGAAGAGAAAATCAGAAGTGACGGCAAAGATTTATGTGTTGTTTGGATTCAGATGTTTTTGCCTGTGTGTGTCAGGGCTCAACGAGAGTGTTTTCTGGTTTCAGAACTCTGCCACTCCCTTACTTTGTCATGTCGCTTCTCTGTGTGTGGAAGGGTGTGTTGAAAAATAAATAAACGAGAAAGGAAAGAAGATGCTGACACATTTGCATTCTTGCTTAAAGCAAAAGCTCCTTTGAGATCAGTGGTAACTGAGAAAACAGAGCAGACTCAGGATCAGGCCAACTTGCGCTGCACGTGCTCCTGATGTTTACCAGCAAGGAGAACGTAGAGGTTTAATCCCCTTCGGTACCAGCCGGGATGTTTCTAATTTGAAAAATAGTGACACAAAGTGCTATGGTCTGTGCCAAGCACCACACAAACCTCCGAGGCACAAACTCGGAACCCAGAAAGATTAATCTTTGTTCGCCATCTTAAGTCCTCAGGTAATACTACTCCATACAATCATGCGTTTGTTCACTTACTGATAATTGTTTACTTTGAGGCAGTCACCTTTTTCAACTTCATTGGTCCTTGCAATTCCCGTATCTTGTTTTCTGTATTTATCTTTTTTTATAATCAAAGCTAATCTGGTTCTCTTAACTGCTACATAATGTTATACTTGTTTTTGTTTAGTTTATTCTTTTTCTAGATTCTTCAGGTGGAAGCTTTAATAATGGATTTTAGACATTTCTTCTTTTATAATGTATGATTTAAAACTATGCTTCTTTGATTTAATTGGAAGTATATTATTTAAATTATAGATGTTCAAAGACATTCAGGTTTTTTTAAAAATTGGCTTCTAATTTAATTATACAGGGTGGGGAAAAACTAGGTTTAGAGTTGTGAGTACGTGAAATAGTTTATCCTTGTATTGTTATTTATTAGTTACTGTTTAATTTTCCATACTCACAGCTGTAAACCTACTTTTGCCACACGTTGGGTTGTGACTGGAAAACTTCCTCTGTATTATTTCCATTATCTTATATGTATTGAAATTTCCTTAATTGTCTATACTTGGTCTGCGTTGGTGAGTCTTCCATGTTCACTTGAAAAGAATGTGCCTTTACCTGTTGCGGGGTCTGCAGTGTCGTAAAAACGTCAGTAACACGGAGTTGAATTAGAGCCTTGTTCTCACTGACTTTCTCTCTGCTGGTACCGTCCACTCCTGATAGAGATGTGCTGAAATTTACCACTCTGATGGCAAGTGTATATATTTTAACATTCAGTTCTGTTACGTTTTCTTTGTAAATTTTCAGCTCTGTGATTAGATATAAACACATTTAGTATTGTTATTTATTCCTGACAAATTGATCCATTTATCGTTGTAGAATGCCCCTTTTCCTTTCAGTTGCCTTCTCAAGTTACTGTCTGATACTGACATCATCACTCATTTTTTATGGTCAGTGTTTACCTAGTATAGAATTGTTTCCATTATTTTATTTTTATTTTATTTTATTTTAATCCAGGTCTTTATATTTAAAGAATATTTCCTGTGGACAGCAAATACATACGTCTTGACCTAAAAGGTTTATTTACCCATCTCTGCCTTTTAATTTAGGTGTTCATACCATTTATATTTCATTACTGGCATGATGTGAGTTAAAACTACCTGCTCGATATGTGCTTTCTATGTTCTTTGCGCTCAAGCTTGGTGAATTTCTGTGTGTACTTGGGAATAATATGTATTCTGGGTTTGTTGGAAGTAACATTCTATAAATGTCATAGGTCAGGTGGATTAATAGTGTTGAAACAATTGTCTATATCTTCACTTAATTGTATGCACTTTGTCTTCGAGTCTTTCTGTATAGGGAAGAGTTTCTCTTTTATCTCGGAATGCTTTTATGCTAGTCTCCTTTTCTTCGCTTTTCGCCGGTTCACCGTGATGCGTGCAGGTGTGCTTCTCCTTTGATTTACCTTCCCGGGGGTTCTCCAAGCCTCCTGGACCTGTGGGATATTCTCTTTAATTTCAGAAGACTGTTGACTGTTGTATCTTCTTTGTTTGCTATTGACCCATCCTCTCTCTCAACTCCTCCTGGGGCCGCAGTTACACAGATATTGGGAAGTTTTATATTTCCCCACAGATCCGGAACATTATGCCCTACTGCTTTTTACTTTTTTTCTTTTTGTCTCTGTTCAGATAATTTCTATTAGCTTGTATTCACATCCACAGATTATTTACATTGCTCTATCCAGTATGCTAAGAAGTCCATCAGAATTATCTGTGATCACAGATAATCGTGTGCTGCATAGCTAGCAATCCAGTTGGGCCTTTTTTTATTTTACAGTATATGTCTTTCTGCTGAAATTCCCCACCTATTTTCACCTTTTAATTTTTAACATAGTTATTTTTATAGTTATTTTATATCCTTTGATGAGTCTAATCTCTGTGCTGTCCCTGGGTCTGTTTCTTTTTAATTTTTGAAGTCTTTTGATGTTGCATCTTATTTTCTTTTTTGTCTAGTTTTTAAAAATTTGAATATTTTGTGCGAAAAGCTGTGAGTCAGGGAAAGGAAGCAGAAGGTAAAAGGTGGATGAAGCTAAGAGGCCCCGAGGTGCAAAGGAAGCGGGTATGTCAGCACAGCAAGAGCTTCCTGGTGCCCTTAAGCAGAAACCCGTGGGCACTGGGGAGCGACCTGAAATTTAAAGTAAATTTAAAGAGCGAATTCTGTGCAGGTGCTGGTTAGGCTGCAGGGGCAGGGCGCTGAGTGGGCAGTCGGGGCAGCGGTGGCGTGAGTGGACTTGGGAAGGCACGTTGGGACTGGCATCTGTACTCAGTGAAAATAGTGGGCAGCACAGTGGACTATCGCTTGGGAAGCCCCAAAAAGAGAAAAGAGAGCATCCTGGCTCCAGAAATCGGAACGTGTGTCGCATCTCCATCATCACCACACAGCCACACTCCGTCACCTGCGGGGCGAAGCGCCTGTTCTGCATTTCGTCTCTGCCTGCTTCTAGGCTGAGAGCCCTGACTCGAAGAAGGGAGCCGTAACTGCGACGGGAGAATGGCTGTCGAGCAGCTGTTTCCACACGAACAAGCAGAGCTCACAGCCGCGCGCCTGGGTCCCAGAGAAAAGCCTTCCCTCACAAGTTAGCTAAACAGGGCTTCAGACAAGGTTGGCACCTACAGGCGGGTCAGAGGTCTGATGTGCGGGTCAGTTAATATTTCAAGTTTCTTGCTCATTTTAAAAGTTCTTACTGTACTGGAAAGTGTGCTTGTAGGAACAATATTTCCAAAGTAGGGTCCCACAAAGCACGGTCTGCAGAATAAACACCCAGACCGTCTGGGCACGTTTTGAACACTCACACCCAAGGGGTTCCGATTCATGAGGTGTCACCGTCTGTGTTTTGGATGCAGCACTCAGGTGGCCTGTCTGAACCTCTGCTCTTCCCGGACCACACTGAGGTGGGAAGTACTTCCACATGACAGTCCCAAACCTTGCCTCTTTTACTCTTTAAGGATCCTTTTCTTTTGGCTTTTGGACATGTTGACCTTGGGGTCTTGGTCCTACATCCCAGATATTTTGACATTATTCCTTTGCATTTTAGCTAAATCATATTTTTTAGAATAAATCATATTCTAATTATCACCAAGCACGGATGACTATAATGAGAGTGTCCACCCATCTAGCCACATTTATCACTGCCTGGCAGGGAGAGTGTTACTAATTCCAGGGGGAACCATCTATTGATGTCTTTCTTTAGTTCCCTTTTGGCAGTCTGGGAGAGCAGCATAATTGCCATCCAGGAGCAAATACTGACTCTATAGGAAAAATGAGATACAAGGAGGTTTTATGCCTGTGCTTTTCTGCATAAATCCAGTCTCTATAGAAACATAGTAATTAATAAATCTGAAATTAGTACAAACCAAATCTAAATATTGAATAAACCACCTTCCTCTCTGGTGGAAGTTAGCTTAGAGTTAAAAGACTACTGAGAAAAAAGAAGCTGCAATATGTCAATCCTATTTATCTTTCTCCTGATCATTCCCTTTTTATTCTTTCCATTATTTTAACTATAGTTCATGAAACACTTTAATCATGAATGTGCCATTTATCACTCACAGCAACCCTGGATCACATGCGTGGCACGTGCCATGGCCAAGGAAACCAGAGCTCAGCAGAGGGGTCTTTGCCCGGCTAGCACAGTTAGGGGGAGGCAGACAAGGCATTCAAAGCACCCGTTTGTTTTCAAATTCACTGCTCATATATCTTTAAAGCAAGATTTTATTCTTCGGCAAGATTTATAATAAAAAATGAACTATCAAATGACGTGGTACAAAGTCCAGCGTGTTGCTAGGGAGCAAGAATAGGGATGAGGGCGGATGTCCAGGGAGAGGGGAGGGTACCGATCACACCCTCTCGCAGCCCAGAGTGATGTTAGATGATGTCAGATGATGGATGCTTCAGACTGAGAGCATCTGAAGGTCACCCAAGGTCGGCACAGTAAACAATGATCAACGGAGAGATGTAACCCAAACCCCCGCCACTGACATCTCCATAATTTTTGTCATGGCCTCTCAGCCAGACATCCTATGCCAGCCATTACTCACAGCTCGGCTGTGTCAGAGGGGAAGAGGACTGTGCTGCTGACCTCTGAAATCATCCCATGGCTACTCCGAACAGGGGCCTGTGTCTCCCGTAAATGTTGATCTAATTTCTAAATTCTTGTTATCAAGGAGAACATCAAGTCTCTCCGAGTTATTAGGAATGCTCAGAAATAAAATTCAAGATTAATATTCCTAAAACACCAGACACAGGACTGAATAATAGGTTCCCATTACTGAATATTTGCTAGGTATTAAAACATGCAAAGTGTAACTGTTTTCCTTAAAATCCCCTTGGCGCCGTTGATGCCACCCCTGTTTTCAGGTAAAGCTGATGGGAATCGGAGAGCCTGAGCTGCTCCCTCAAGGTTGAAGAGCTGGAAGGGCAGTTGATAGGATCCGAGTCCACACCTGTACCACTCGCCAGGCCGCCTTTCAGAACAAGGTGATGAGTGTCGGTCGCTGTGAGGCCTGTGACCCTGGACGGAAGGGGGGTCAGAAGAAACGCACTGGAGAATAGAAGTGGCAGACTAGAGCCATAGCCAACTCTTCAGTCCGAAAAATACCCTTCGATTTCAGCCCATAGCCTAGGCTTCGTAGTGATCTTTCGGTCTCCTCACGGATCTTTTGTGTCTGATCAGGACGGTACTGGGGGAACTAGAAGCTCAGGTTCCTCAGCGAGGCCTAGGGACGGTCAGGCTTCCCTGTCAGTGGGTCATGTGGCCAGGCCTGCAAAAGCCCTTAGAAAAATCAGAATTGAGTAAGCAGCCCTCACCCTGGGCCTGGGAGAGGCTGTGTACCCGGGCTCCTTTGGGTGCCAGCTAGCCCGGCATGACCAACTCCGAGAGAAGGAAGCACACAGACCCCAAACTGTGACCATGCATAGGAAGGAGCTTCATACACAAGTACACCCTGGCTGAGAGCTTACAGACGACAGGCCTTTGGTTCATCAAATATGGACGGGGGTGGTGTTGGCAGGAGAGAGGCCAGGTGATTGGGCAACAGGGTTGACTGCAAACCGGGCTGGGGTTTTGGCTTTCCTACAAACGGATCCCAAGATGGGAACTTGAGGGCAAGTGGTGGGAGATGGGGAGGCGAAGTAGTCCCCACAGGGTGCCTTATGGAGCAAGCTACCCTATGGGAGATGGGAGCCTCGTTCCGCTGACGAAATGAGGGCCACATCGCAGGCTCATACCAAGCAGGGGACTGGGTGTGCGTGCGCCCACCCCCGGTCTGACAGCAGGGCTGCAGGCAGGACTCGAGGATGGCAACTCCGCAGCATGTGCAGCTCACGCCACCGCTAGAGGCCGGGAAAAACCCCTGCGGCCCGAGACATGGACTCGGGCTCCAGAGCTTAGCCATCTGAGCTTAGCGGGTGCAGGCAAGGCGGGAGGGGCCGCTGCTGCCCCGGACGCCCGAGCGTCCTTGCCGCCGTTGACTCCGACAGTGGCATGGGGAACGTGTGCAGGCCTCGGGGTAAGGGAGGCCCGGGTCTGAATCCCAATTTGGCCATAACAGCTTTGCGGCAAATTTTTTTTTTCAGAGACGAATCAGTCTACATGATCCTACATGATCCTCTGTGCTCCCCTAAATCAATAAAACCAGGATCAACCTACGTTCTGTATGATGAGCACAGAGACTCTGTGAGGGCAGTGTCTGGTTAAAGGCGAATTCTACAGTTAAAGAGAAGAGCCGAGTGCCGAGTGCCGTTCGGGACAGACATGCTCCCCTGGGCAGCGCAAGTGTGCTGCCCGTCTCAGTTTCTCATTAACAAGCCTGGCAAATAACGTGAAACACAGCAGCTTGCGGTGGAGGCGGGGATGGTTTGAGCGCACTGTGCAGTGGTAGCCAGAGAAAATGTGTAAAGGGCGTTGCCTGGTATTGATTCATTTTGTTAGTAATTCTTTTAATAGTAATAAATAATTTCGAGATGTTCCACCTTCCATGTTTGTGGGAATGTACAGGCCCATTTGTGATTTTCCTTTCCAGGAACTCTTGTTGAGATAGCAAACGTACGATTAAGCGATGTAGTGGGTGCTAAACATTTTGGTGGAAGGAAAGAGCCCTCCTAGCTGAATAAACTATAGGAGGCAACCTTATGAAGAAAAGCGAAAGTGTTCAAAGTACATTTCTTTATAAGCTTCAAGAGAACAGGGACCTAGGCCGTCTCGTTAAGTGCTGTGTCCTTGGTGGGCGACCAAGAGCCCAATATTCAGTAAATGTGTATCAAGTAAGTGGCTGTGAAGAGGATGAGGCATGTTTTCTACACAGAGCAGCGGTATGAGCAAGAGGAGGGGCATCGAGCGATCCGGTTCGGCTGCAACTTGGAACCTGCGCAGGCGGGAGGTGGGGACGAAGCCTAGAAGGGGGGCTGGCGCGAGGTTGTCCCGAAGTCCTGAACAGCAGTCCACGGTGCATGCGTTTTATTGTTTCGACAGAGTAAAGCCACAGAGGGCCGGAAATAACCTGGTAAAAACGGGGATTTGGGAAGTCGAATCTGGCAATACAGGGAGGAGAGATGAAGTTAGGGGGCAGGAGGCAAGGAGGTAGGTTAGAGGCAGTCCCAGCGGCCCAGCCCCAGGAACGTCTTCGTGAGGGATGCTCGCAGGGTTAGTGCCAGGTTACCACAGGTGCCGGCTGTTGCGAGCTGATTCTTTCTGACATAAGGACGGAGAGGTGGGGATATTTATCTCGGGCTGTAACCCCCATGGGAAAACCTGGGAGCAAAGCAATCTGTTCACCCATATGGACCCCACAAAGTTTATAAATGTGAGTAAATTCACTCTCAACTTGGGCTGCAAATAATTAAATTTAGCAGAGATTCATCATCAAAATTACACCAGTTACAATTCCTCATTGTAGGGTGTGCTTATCAATTAAGTAGAAACACATGTACTCACACACATAGAGTAACAATATAATTCTGTACTCAATTATCTATTCTATTTTCTACACGGTACCTTTAATTAATAAAACCAGAGTCAGCCTGACACTCAGTATCATGAACATGACTGACTCTATAATAGCAAATATCTAATTACTGTTTTGCTCTTAAAGAGAATAAATGGGTACTATTTGAGATGGAAATCTCTCTCTCTCTCTCTCTCTCTCTCTCTCTCTGTCAGTCTCTCAATAACTTCATACCTGTCAACTTGAAATAAACCTACCAGACATATACTTCTTATAATTATTCATTCAGCCAGTCATTTACGAAGTTTATGTTAAATGTGAGGGTGTATAGTTGTGACATGTGATAAAGATGACCAAGGTTGTGGGAAATAATATGAATACAAGATTCTTCTCTTTAAGGAATTCAGAATCTATTGTGATTTGTTAACAAATGCTATGGGAGGCAGGAAGGTTAAGACATAGCTCGCTCTAGAAAATCAGTAAGTATGTGTTAAATGTCTGTTGTGTATAATACCTTGGGTTAGTTACTATTTGTAAATATTTGGAAGATAAAGCTTAGGGATCTTTCAAAATTTAGACACACCTGTGCATTTGAAAACTTAAGCAATACTAATAGATATGTTACTTCTAGTGGTCATTCAAAAAAGTGATAATTTGGTACCTGCTGTATTCTAGACACTGTCGTAGGGTAACAGGGATTCAGTGATAATTAAAACGTAGTCCGCACCCTAAGTAGCTTATTCTCGAGCAGGTCGTATCTACCAGGCTACATGATACTGTACAAAAACTTCAGAATAAAGGTTCATTTCTCAGTCAAGCTATCCGTACGTCACGGTTCAGCCTCAGCACTGCCCTGTGTAGCTCTCTCCAGGTAGAACTAACATGGCAAGTGTCTTTCTGAAACACGGCTGCTCCCGTGGCCGGCAGGGGAGACGTGTGCATGGAAGGGACATGCATCACTGCTGCTGGCATTTCACTGGCCAGTGCACCTCTCGTCCATCAGGGCACCAGTAGGATGGGGAGGGACAAGCATCCCGCAAGAGGAGGCGTCTCAGGGAAGAACAGGATGTTTGGTGAGCACAGCTACGCTGGTGGGCCCACCAGGACCACAGACCCTCCCAGTAGTGCTCTGCTGGGTTCTCAGAAACATATCACTGTGCACATACTTACTAGGGGCAAAATCCTCACATTGGTTGTCCACCCAAGAGCTATTATAGTAGGAAAGACCAAGTGCAAACCCATGAAATTACCTCCACCCTCTAATGCCAAGAACAAAATAAAAAGAATAGCCCTTCACAAGGGTAATGGCCCAATGAGAATTGGAATGTTTGTTCTTCCTGAACCCATAATTTTAGGTTTCATCTTTGTAGAGGTCCTGGTTTCCAAAGCAGGAAAAATTACGCTGGAGGTGGGGGTCACAGTATTTTGCTAACCTTAAAATTCTGTACTATTTGTCAGGTCTTCTCTCAATATATCAGTTTCCACACCTGTAAATTACCAATTACTATCTCTGCCACTAGTGTTCTTACTCTGTCATCATCACAACCCCCCATTAACTGTCATCACCACTGTCACTGTTGTCATCACCTCCATCCCAGTCGCCCCCACCCTCACCACTGCCACTGTCATCGTCATCACCTCCATCCCAGTCCCCCACCCCCACCCCCAACACCACTGACATCATCACCATCGCCACTGTCTCCTTTTACTAAAGGCTCTTGGGTGTCTTTTACATATTTTTTATTTCATTTAATTTACAATGATGCTACAAGAAAGGTAGTACAGTTGTCCTCATTTTATAGCTAAGGCAGAGGAGGGTTAGTAAAATTGTTTAATTGTTCAGGTTTCAACTACTAACAAATGATAGAATTTGGAATTTAAGTCCAAAAAGTCTTGATGACAAAACTCTAGAACATAACCAGCGTATAAATTGTCTCCAGGTAATACCATCTCACCAACCAGGCCTCCCCTGTGATGGCAAAAAGAAAACAGTAACAACAAAACAGCATTGTGCTGGTTTCATTATTATTGGGAGGTAGTGGAAAAATCTTGGAGTTGGGGACCAGAGGATGTTTTGTCTGTTCTAGTTTCACTGCCAATTGAGTGTGTGACCTTACAGAAATATGTTAACCTCTCTGAGGTGTAGCTATAAAAGTAAGACAATAGTCCTGTTTTGCCTTCCCCAGGATTGGTGAGAAGGATAAAAAAGGCTGTGAAATCATGTTGTGAACTATAATTTCTGTAGAGGTGTAAATTACTATTATTTTTGCTTGATTTTTCTCTCTCTGAAAAGCTAGCCTCCACGTATGTCTCACACATAGAGGAAATTTAGATGGGGGTCTCCAGTGTGTGGCTGGAGAAATATATTCTACACGGGATCATCATAAATATTTGAAGTTACCTGCTTTTTCAGTAATAGAACAATCACCATTTTCATCCTGATGTCAGAAAAAGAAGGCTGACTCTGATTGGTTGAGGACCTCCCGAATGTTTCCAGTTTGTAGGAGGACAGTGATAAGGGAGCAGTGAAAGTCCCTATTGTTCAGCCTAAAGAATCCTTTCTAAAGGGAGGTTTTCTGAGTCACGAGCTGCCAACAGCTCTTCAATTATTTAGGCCGCAAATTGGCAGTCCCCTTATTTCATCCAGAAAGAAAATAAAGGGAGGGTCTTGGAACACCACAGGACACGTAGGGCTTGTCTTTTATGAACAGAGTGGACTGAGGCCATGCACAGAAGAAAGACCGCTGGAGACGCCTGCCTAGTGTGTGTTCCGGAAGCCGGCTACGTGATGTCGGCTTTTCTGAAAAGGTGCTGCGCTGCGCTGTCCACGCCCTCCTGGGCCCCCCTTCATTTGTGGAACTCGTCACACATTATCCCAAAGAACTCACCCATGTCCTACCTGCCCTGGACACGGGAGACAAATGCATGCAATTCCAGAGATCCCCGCCCCACTCCCTTGACCCCAGATCCTTCCCGAAAGTAGAGGTGACCTCCCCCTCTGCCCAGGCCTCGTTTTCATTAAGTGCAATGAAAGAGGGTCATGGGATAGTAGGGCACGGGCAGCCGTCGGAGGTGCTCGCTGGTTTTCACACTATGCAGCAGTGCCGGGCAATGCTCAGATCTGTCGCGCATTCAGTTTATCACTCTGGCAAATAAGGAACAATTTAAAACATGGGAGCAAGCACTAGGTCCTGGCCTGGCTCAATTTACATGTATCGGCAGGTAAATTTTGCGGAGTGCCTGTAACCTCAGCCAGGCCCCACGGGCTCAGATGAGAACTGCTTACCGAAGGGAAAGTGCTCCTCTCTCTGTGTTTCCCCGCAGGAGCAGAATGATGGGCCACGGAAACCTCCGTTCATGCTTTCTTCTGTTGGGTCGCATACGAGGAGAGAGATTCCGCCATGCCCTCTGTTTGAAACAGGAGATCCTATATCTCGCATAGGAGGGGTATTCACGGGGCGTTGCAAGCCTTACCTGTTATCTTCCCTTATTGTAAAGTGTATAATTTATCTTCTAGGCAATGGCACTCGTATCTTAATATGGCTTATGTAAGAAAAATAGCCCACAGTCACGGACTGTTAATTGTTTCTGTTTTCCCCAAAAGTAAAGAAATACAAAAAACAAAAACAAAACCATGCACCTTGCAAGGTTAGGTCCAACTGTCGGTTCTTAAAGGGGAACTGAACATTCCCCATAATACCCCCTAGTAAGATCCAGTCCCTGGGGGCTGGATGGTTGAATTTTGGGCTCCCTCGTCTCTGCACAAAGGACCGGAGTCATAAAGGACTGGAACTCATTCCGGAGTTCTTTCTAATGAGAGAGTCAGTGTTTCCTTATTTTGCCTGATTGTTATAACTAATGACTTATATGGGCTGCCTGAGCCTATGCCTTTCTGAAAAGTTACAACCTTTTGTTACTCTTGGGTTTATTTTCAAGGTACTGCTGTAAGTTTTAAAACAAGGGACACCATTTATGGCTTTGGAAACAACATCTATTCTGCTCTAGTTAAAGTTACAGGCAAGCTTTCCTCCGGGCCCTGGGCTGAAACAAGACAGAGCACAGCACTGTTTTCCGCAGCGGTGGCCAGACTCCGGAAGAAGATATGGCCTGTTTGTTGTTGCCTGTGGCCTCCCCTCCCGTTGTCACAGGACTAAATCTCTCCACAAGCATCTCAGAAACTGCCACGGAATTTCTTCTGGTGCTGTGCTGGTGGGCACAGGCACGGGGACCAGGACGGAGGGGCCTGTGACCCTGTCTCTCAGGTTTTCCGGCTGCAGCGCTTAGCTTTTCGTGTTTCAGCACATGCTGGCTCTTCTCTCCGGAGCCCTCCTCCTCCCACGTGTTTCCTAAAGTTAGGTTTCTTTGGACGTTCAGATTTATTGTGATAGTTCCTAGATTTAGGTTTTCTCTGAAGATGACATTTTCTCAAGGGGCTTTTCTTGACCCCATTCTTCCCCCCATTTATATTTTTCTGTTGTTTCCCTCTTGTGATTTTAAAGTAATCTCTGTTCGTACCACTTGTCTCCTTGCTCGATGCGTTATTTATGAGAGTGGAAGCTCATTTGTTCTGTCCACAGCCGTGCATCTCCCCAGCGCAGGCCTAGCACGGAGGAGGCAGCCTCGAAGGTGTTTTTTAATGGGGGTGGGGAAGGGGGGAGGGAGCGGGGGAGAGAGAGAGAGGCAGAGGGACTACCATGTGGTGAGCACTGTGCCAAATGCCTTCCAATTGTGTCACTATGTCCTGACACACCACGAACCGCTGTGGTCGATGCGGCCAGTGTCCTCCATTACACCGATGAGAAAACTGAGGCCAGAAGAGTTAAATAAATTGCCTAAGGCCATGTAGCTTATGGTATTACTAATCATTGTTATTTTCTGACTTCATTATCTCATTATGAAGCAGAGTAGTTTAAAGGCTCCATCGAGCAGTTGGACAAGCTCTGGGGACCTCCTGGGCCTGATTTAGAAGATGAAGTGGCAATTGCTATGACCTCTTTCAAAAGTAATTTATGTCTGGGAACATAAAGGAAGATGGGCTCAGAGCCTGGCTGCCTCACCCAATGTCGCGTAACCAGTGTAGAACAGTGTCGGCAACCCAGAATCCCCAGTCCGCATCACACGCTTCCTAGGCACCCTCTCTGGATGAATCCCAAGGGAGCCCAACGTGTGCAGAGCATAGTTCCTGTAGTTTGAGGATGACCGGAGCCATGCCCTCAACCACGGCATTCAGAGAACTCGCATCCCTTTCAATTCGACTACAACTGCATAAGATCCCAGTATCCCACTTCCGTTCTGCAAATTGGGCTCTCAGGGCACTGACACAGACTTTTAAAGTAAATCTCCATCGCTTGCTTCTCTCAGCCTATGTCTGCTCGTCAGAAGTTTCCTGATCAGCTTGTGCTCACCACTCGGCTGGGGAGCACTTGGCAGAGGGGGAGCGGTGCTGTGGACTTCCGTGTCCACCGCCGTACCAGCGAGAGACAGCGTGATCTCTCACAGGCCCTCAGTCTGACTTGCAAACTGGCTTTGAACACTGTCTGCTTGATCTGCAGTCTCTCTTCACGTGAAGACTCAGAGTTTGGGGCTACTTGCCCTTGCGTTGTAACTTGCTTTTAACCTATTTTGTGATAAGCGTTTGCATAGGTGCATAATTTATGAAATGAGCAAGAATATTTTTTTACTCAGTCATTTATGGCCTTAGGAGATTCTGAAATAAGTTCCTCTGTAATTTTTATAGACTTAAGTGCCTTTACATTCATTAACTACACATTGAGAACCGCATGAATAGCATAGCATTTGTATTAAGGAGCCCTTCAAACTCTGGCTCCCACATCTGCTAGGGTCTTCTCTACTATCTCCCCTTTATAGGTGGAGCTGCTAAGGGCCGGGTTACAAACTGGAATAAAAGGCGTACCAGTCTTTCACACAGTGAGTTCGGGAGAGTAGGGCTAGTGGAGTCGTAGCAGCTGCTGTCCTTGGAGGGCCTGATGGGCGCAGAGACGAATCCATGGATACCAGCACCTAATTCATGAAGGAATGTGCTCACACAAGTGGTGCAGGCAGGTGGGTGAGGGCATGCCGGAGGTCACTGTTACAGGTTGAATTTTGCCTCCCAAAATTGTATATGTTGACATCCTAACACCCAGTACCTCAGAATGTGACTGTATTTGGGGAGAGAGCCTTTCAAGAGGTGATTAAGTTACAGTGAGCTCATTAGGGTGGGCCCTAGTCCTGTACGACTGGTGTCCTTCTGAGAGGTGCTTGGGACCCAGACACGCACAGAGGGAGGCCGTGTGAAGGCACAGGGAGGCGTGTATCCATCAGCCAGGGGCAGAGGCTGCAAAAGAAACTAACCCTGCTGACACCTCGCCCTTGGACTTCAGCCTCCACGTTGTGAGAAAATAAATTCCTGTTGCTTAAGCCACCCAGTGTGTGGTACTTTGTCATGGCAGCCCTAGCAAATGAACACGGTCACTGTGGTAGGTGCCACCAGCTCCGGAGCTCCACAGGCCAGCGTGCTGCAGGGGCACAGCCTCACCCGCCCCCGGCCTCAGGGGACCGGCAGGAAAGAGGAAACTTAGGGGGACGGGACAGAGTCTGCAGCAGGAGGAATGCCTCGGCCAGGCTAGACACGTCAGAGCACTGGGAATCAGCCCG
The DNA here is from genome assembly GCA_004026545.1 of Mormoops blainvillei. NCBI lineage: Eukaryota > Metazoa > Chordata > Mammalia > Chiroptera > Mormoopidae > Mormoops > Mormoops blainvillei. Next base: position 36,640 of record PVJD01009347.1, on the reverse strand, counting down.
GCAGGGACCCAGGAGACCGGGCTTGGGCCTCACGGGCTTGGAGCCTGTTATGCAGGGTGAGGCCACTGATGTGTCTAAACTTTGGCCGTCTCATTGGTGACACTGAGTTAACCATCTGCGCTTTGCAGGACAACTCAAGGGGATGACAGTCAGCAGATCCCTTTGCTAACTCTGAAGTGCTCCACCAATGTGAGGAGTTACTCTTATTATTTTTACTCCTGTTTTCATTTAACAAGATCTAACCAGTGGCCCAGGACAAAACACATTCAGTGGCCCTGATGAAAGCCACCTACCTCTGCAATCGCCTTCTTCATTTGTTTCCATTTCAAACACCCCGTGAGCAGAGTAATTGAGTCTGAATTGCTTGGGGGAGCCTCCCCCCGCACAGCTCCGTGCGAGGAGCAGCTCGCAGTTGCTAATGATTTATTATTTCGCCTCCTCGGTGTGTTAGAGCCTGTGCCCAGCCGCGTCACCGCAGAAGGGAGCACACACGTGCCGTCACTCCCAATACAGACACGAATAAATCCACGCCAGCCCTGCTGCCCTGCTCACTTACAGAGGCAGTTCTTTCACCCGCTAAAGTGGAAACATTTTTATCTCACAGCCCCTCTCCTGGGAGCTGGGTCTGAATTAACTCAGTGTCCTCAAGCGCCCCAGCTTCCACTTAGCCCTCAAGGCCTCCCCTGCTCAGGGGAGAAAGGGAGGACCTGTGATTTTTCAAGCGCAGAGATATTCCTGTAAACTGGGCTCCACACGTAAACGAAAGCAGCTCACTTTGCAGGTGACTCGTTGCATGCTAAGCATCTTACAAGATGGCCTTTTTAAGACTCAACCAAGGAGATAAGAGTTGTTATTGTCTCTTTTTACAGGTGTAGTTTTAAAACACGAGCTGAATTTTTAGACATTGCTCCCATGGCAAGGTGGGGACTGTGTTTTCTTTCCTTCAATCTGGGTGGGCTGTCACTGCGTTGGCCAGTGGAGAATGACAGAAATGGCACTCAGCGACTCCAGAAACTTTATCATCAAAGGCCACGGAGTGTCCGCCTGGACTGTCGGAAATCTCACTCTGGGAGCCCAGACCACCGTGGCAGACATCTGACCACCCTGAGGCCACCGTGTTGGAGAACCTGTGCCCTCCTTTCGGTCAGCAGCTCCCTAAGAACCCAGCCTCCCAAGTCGCCCCGTCATGGTGCCAAATGCGTGAGAAAACCCTTCTGGAATCGTCTGGCCCAGCCCATCCGACCCTGAGTACCATCCAGTGAGTGCTGCTGGCAGCATGTGAAACAGAAGAACTCTGTGAAGGCCCACCCAGATTTCCGACCCACGAAATTATGCGGTATATTAAAATGGAGGTTGATTTAAGACACTAAATTTTGGGACAGTTTGTACACAGTAGTGCCAGATGAAGAAACGGAGGCATGAAAAGGGAGTAACGTCCCCAGGTCAGATTGATGATGCGTTGCAGATCTGTGATCGGACTCCAGAGAGCCTGACTCTGGAGTCTGACTTCTTAGAAAATCCATCACCATATGGCAGTTACATTATGGATGAGACTGAGAGGAGCAGAAGGGTTCGGTTCCACAAGAGAAGCGCTTTCTAACGGCGCTGCCGACACTGAAGCAGCTCAGCTTCAGTGTTTAGGGAAACGGCTTAGGCATTTGTAGTCAAGTTCATGACTTCAGGTCCTTCCCCAGGCTCTGTGGCCCTGGGCCAGGAACTCAACCTCTCTGCCCCTTCCCCTTCTCACTTGTAGAATGGGAGGTGGTAATTGTGGGGTTCATGTGAGATCAGACCTAGCACCGACTGCACACTCACGCTAAGTGCCGGGGAAGTCCTCTGAACACCGTTGCCTTCCTCGGAGGTGATTGCCTGATGGCGGTGTCACAAAGCAGGGCCTGGGACACTTGCCAATGGGTGAAGACCATTTCATTATCATGACCCAGCTGGTGCTGCTGCAGACCGCAGGGTCAAGGTCAGAGGTCCTGCTAAACATGCTGTCATGTGCCGGACCACACTCCCTCTTGCCCCTGGACGAAGACGCATCCAGTCCAGAACGGCAGTTGAGAAACAGCCTCATAAAAGAAACTCCACTTGGTGTGGAAGTTGGACTAGAAGACACCTAAGACCCCACCAAGATGCAAAGCATTGCTCCAACATTCTGTGATCCAGGTTTGCAACATGCTGGGATCGTGCCTTTTGACAGCTTTGCGATCCCCAGATTATAAGATCTAAACGATTTTACAGGTTATGGTTCTCAGAAGCCAGAATTCTAAATTTCTGAGAGTCTTTTTATTACTCCAAGGTACTTTAAATCTAAGACTTTTCTAAGCTTCTATGATGCTAAGATCTTAAGAGGCTTTAATCTTAGAATCTAAGGCATCTTGAGGTTATGTTTCCAATAAACTGTATTCCAAGAAACAAGTCTTCTGTGATTCCCTGATAACATAATGCTGCCATTCGAAGATGTTCACGTGCCGTAATGGATGTTTCTGGATTCTGTGTGTCCAGAGCAGGGACAGTTACTGTGTTGAAGGTGAGGTGCTATATATCTTTAAGCTTAGATTCCCAAGTTGTTTGATGCCCTGCTTTTATAATATAATAATAACATTCAGGGAATGGAGATTTTTATTCCAAAGAAATGCTTCTTTCAGTATATGAAAGTTCAATACCCATGATGCAGCACAGTTAGTTACTGGTCTGGTTTTGACTAGGGTACGTATTCTGGGACATAAAGAGGATACTAACCTGTATGCATAGTGTGCTTCTGAAAAAAAAGCACACTTGTATGATAGAATCATGAATTAACTTTACTTCTTGTCTCCTCTCTTTACGTATATTCTCTGGGGATAGCTATGCTCTGCTCCTGGCTTTTATCCAGGGTTACTCTTAGCCTCCTTCTGGTCATGCAGAAGTGATTAACATGGAGGTAATCAAGAAGTAGCTCATGTGTTCAGCGAAAAAATCAAAACTTTAAGCTGCACTCCAAGTTGCAGCCGCTTCCCTTTCCTGGAGCTGCTTTATCACCAGCTGACCACCCGCCCTTGGGGAGAGGTCCATAGTGGGCTCGCCTGTCCTTTCTCCACGTGGCTCTTTCAGAGTCCTGTCTCGTCGTCCTGGTTATGATTTCAGAGCCTCCTGGGGCTCAGGAATGGGCCCAGAGGAAAAGGAGAGGAGGAGAGGGGCAGGAATGTAGGAACTGTCTGCCTTGACCAAGCCGTTGGCGCAGGCCCCCTCAGGGCTGGTACGTGTGTAAGTGCCCCTCTCTCGGGAATACCCAGGCGTTCTTCAGATGCGCTGCCTCTTCGCTGTGGGTGGAGCTCTCCCTTTTTTTGGTCCCTCAATGGGAGAGAGCGAATCTCTACCTCAGCGTCTCAGGTCGGGCCCCCTCTGAGCCTGGAGACCCCATGCTTTCGCCTCCGGCCTCCCTCTACTCAAGTTCCCTCACCCCCCAAGTGCGCTCTAAGACAGCTGTCTCTCATGCAGCTCCCGCCGGTCCATGGGAGACCTTGGCATGTCCTTGGTCTTCGGAAATGCTGAGTACACATCAGTCACAGCTCCGCCACTTCGTCCTCCCTTAGCACTGTGACCCAGCTCGTTTCTTGCCATTTAAATGTCTCAGGTGCAAGTCAGACCCCAACTCACTAGTAACCCCTCGCTGAGTGGTCTCTTCAGACTCCCGTGTCACCCAGGGCTCTGTGTTTGGTTGTGGGGAGACTGGATGGGGAATTAAGGGACTCAAAGTAAACAAGAGTCTTTACGTCAACCTTTTATCCTCCACAAATCTCCAACAATTTTTCAGCCACTCCCGCATCTGTCGCAGTCTAGAGAGGCAGCCGGTAAAGTGTGACCTTCCAGCCACGCCCTGCCCACTGCTCGGTTTTATTAATAAAGTTTCATTGCAACACAGCCACACTCATCCATTTACCTAGTAGCCCACGGCTGTGTCTCCCGTTTTAGATGAGAAGGTGAGACCCAAAGGACACGAAAATAAATAAATACATAAATGACTGGTTCTAAAGGACATAGCAGTTAATGACTGAGTTAAGAGAACCTAAATTTCAGACTCCAAGCCTCCTTTCCTCTCTGGCGTGACTGAGACAAAAGGTAACCAAGTCGTCTGTTTTTTTTCCATTTTCCTAAAGAATATTCTATATTTGCCTATTAGATACAGAGGTCTTTTGTTACACTATAAGAAAAATAGATGAAGAACCAAGATTTCGGAAGTTAGTAGGAGAGATGGCGTTTATTTAATGAGAAAGATTGTCAAGCTACCCTTGGAAGAGCCACACTAACCTGGAATACAGGGAAAGGGGAGGGAGCACACGAAAGCCACGGCAGAGTCCAAGGAGAGTTTGGGTCAGAGAAAAGACGGGAGAAATCTTGTTAGATAGAAAGCGGAAGGATTTAGCGATGGTAATAACTCTACTGTATGTAGGATTTTGACAAGAGAGGTAGACTATATTTAAAATTATGCTCAACCTTCCATTTTAATTATATTTCAAGAACTAGTAAATTTTTAATTACTTATCTCTCTTTTTGACAACAGACTGATGTGTCTTTTAAATATGACATATGTTAAAGCTTAAGAGGTGGCTCATTTTTATACAAAGTACTTTAGCATTCATGAGTCCTCTGTCCTTTCATCCATCGATTTACTCGTTGGTTCACACCACAGATATTTCTCGAGTACTTGCAGTTGTCTCCCAGGCAACTCCCACCCACTCCCTCAGGCATCATTTCCTTCCGGAAGCCTCTGTGACAGCCACGAGCAGGGTGAGCGTCTTTTTGGGCTTTGATTGTGCCTCCCATAGTGCCTGGTCCCTAACGAGCCTCTGGGAATACTGTTACGTGGGGCTGGGTTGACTTGTAGACCCTGTCTGGGGTACTGGGTACCTAGGCAAGCAGGTCAAAAGTGTCACCTTCAGTTAACCTCCTGTTGTGAGCAGGAAGTGGAAAGTGGACAGTACGAGGGCACCGCAGTACGAGGGAAGCTTCACTGTGAGGCAGGTCGCGTGCTGCTCTCGTTCTTGTCGAGACGAGAGCAGAAAGGCCTCTCTGGCTGGCCCAGATAGACTCGCTCTTAGGAATGCACAAAATCACAATCCTGAACCTCTCGGTCCGTGTGTGGCCAGGTGCACTGCCCCAATTACTTACATCCCTTAACTCTAAGAGGCTTTGACAAGCGATAAGTGTGTGGCACGTGCCGGGACTTGATTACTCTATTGAATGGGCGCTGGGTTAGCTGGGCAAATGAAAGGCGAGCTGCTGCCTCTGGCATCCCGGCTGAGGGAATAAAGTGAGATTGGCGAACACAACACTTCAAATGAATCCCAGCCACTACCTTCAAAGACTAGAGTTAAACCAACATGTGAGGCTCACAGGAGACGTCCGACGTGCTCAGTGTCTGTTCGCTGGCAGTGTCCCTCTGAGTCCACACTACGTACAGCATCTCACTTCTGACTCGGCACACTTTTATTACAGGCTGGCTCTCCATTTACCTCTTCACTCATCACCCGTCGTACGACGTCCCCGTGTGCCCAGGGCTGTGCTTGGCTGAGGACACAGGACAGGGCTCCGCCGGCGCTGCCCTTCCCCTGGAAGCTCAGAGTCCACAGCGCAACCCACCCAGTGAGAGAGCACACAGAGCATCCGCGAAGCGTTGGTCAGTACCACAAAGAAAAACGGGGGGAAGGAAGGTAGACTGGGGGTCCTGGTCTAGCCTGGACGCCAGTGGCGGCCTCGCGGAGAAAGTGAAGTGGTGGGAAGGGCACGAAGGGGTCGGGGGGAACCAGGCGGGTTCTCTAGTGAGGGCCGGCGGCTGCCTGTGCAGGGGTGGAGAGACGGACGGGACCGCGGCGGGCCGTGAGGGTCACAGTGGCTCTGCGCGGGCAGAAGGAATCCGAAGCCCATGGGAGTGTGGACAGTAAAGAAGTGTATTGCCTCACGCGACTGGAAGTCCAGAGGTGGCGTTGGGCAGCCTCTAGGCGCGGCGCAGCGAGCAGCCCGTGATTGAGACCCAGGTTTCTTCAGTCTTAGGCAGCGTTTATGTGTCTGTCGGCCCCTTTCTCTCGCTCCATCCCCCTTTTGCCCGGAGCTCCAGGCTCCTCCTGAGTCTAATCCTGGCAACGCTTGTAGTCACAGCAGAGCTCCCAGAAGTCAGAGGACTGACCTACACACTTGCTTGTTCACGCTCAGGAGGGTGGCACGGAAAACACGCTAGGGCTAACTGTTGGACGTGGCTGTAGGTTTTCTCAGGCTCGTTAAGTCATTCTCCCGAGTCATGGAAATCACAGGGAAACATCTTCTGCCGATTGGTTTAGAGCGATCAGAGTCCAGACTCTGGAGACAGCACCCCAGTAAGGGCGGAACGGGTACTGGAGCGAAAGCAGAACCACGGTGGGGAAGTGGGGGTGGGCGCTGTGTGAGCTGCTGTCAGGGCCTGCGACGCAGCTTCCCATGGACAGAGAAGACACACTTTGAGCACACTGCTGGGTGGAGGACACGAGGAGAGTCTCATCTGCCCTGGTTGTGAAAAGACTGCATTTCATCCCTGTTCTCCCACCGCCAGCTGTAATAGCTGGGTTAACAACTGGGCCTTTCACTCCCAGCTCGATCACGTTTAAAATGGGGGAAAGAATTACAGTTGTATGGTGTGCTTTTGAGAATTGAATACAATAATGTAGGCAATGAATTTGATATATGACAGATAATCGATGTATGTTTCTTCCTCCTTCTGTGACCCTCCATCCATCTTGCCCCAGAGAACGGGGACACATTAATTCTCACAGCTAAGCAGAGTCTGCGAAAGCTCAGTGGCAAAGTTGGGTGTGAGGACTGGGCGGGGAGGACGTGCAGAGGACATAGCGCGTGTACAACCTGGAGACAAAGGAGAAGAGCTTACCACTGGAGAAGGGAAAGGCCCCGGGGCACCGGGCCTGGATGCCGAGTGTGTCTGTCCGTGCCTTGGCATGTGCGTGGGGTGAGATGAGGGGTGAGGCGAGGGGGCAGGTCCGCTCTCACCTCAGAATCGGCCTCCATTGCACAGCCCGTTCCTTCTCACCAGGTCACGTGCTTGTGTATTTTTCTTCAACAGGAATCCCTTCTCTTGAGGCTCCTCAAAGATCACACAAAGAGGCAGCAGAAGACCAGCCCCCTGTTCATCCACAGGCCCGGACACACGTGAACGCCACCTGGACTCGCCCTGCGACCCCAGCGAAGGAGCAGCGCGCGCTGATCCACAGGTAATGGGCTGACTCAGCGAAGGCGTGTCATGTGCCGCCTCTGATGGCAACACCAGCAACACAAACACCAGGTCTGATATTGCTCTTGTTTCGGCAATTTATAAAAGTGAATAATGAGATCGCATACCAAGGAGAGAGCAGAAAACATGGGAGGACAGAGAATTCTGAGGACAACCTTCTGACGAAATCTAGAGGTGTCAGGAAGCTTGTGTGTGGAGGGGTTTCAGGAAGGAACGTAGGGATCTAATCCTTCTCCCAGGGTTTGGTTTGGGAGCCTCTCAGTCTTTTTGGAACCTGCCTGTATTTTAAGTGAAATGTGAAGGACGCGCCGCGGAATGTAGCATATGGGGGAAAGGTGAGTGGCTGAGAACTGCCCGAGCGTATGTTTTGAGGGGTTGGCGGGAGAGGAGGCTGAAGACCGAGGGAAGCACGGGGAACAAAGAGTCTCTTACCTCACACTCCGATGGCTGGACTTCGGTCTAAAGGTGAAGCAGGATTGAAGAATGTGTTCAATGCAGGGGCATGTTACTTGTGTCTCTGAAAGACTGTTTTGGTTGCGTAGGAAAGACGGAGGAGTGACTGCAAACAACAGGGCCTGTTAGAAGGTGCCTGTAAAGATACAGGTGAAAAATAGTGAAGCCCTGAAAACAGGGAGCACTGAGGAATGGCAGGAGATGGGTCTGGAGATGTAGCAATGACCGGGTAGTGAAGGGACTCATCTCCCTCCATAAGTGAACTCATTCTGAGTGGGAGAGAAGTTTGAGGTTGGACTAAGTGGATTTTGATATCAGTGGATCCATCCTGCATGGAGAAATGGTCCCAGCTTCAGGCACGGAAAACGGAGTCCAGACTCCAAATGGGCATCTGGGTGAGACTCTGCTGCCTGGAGCTGAGAAGACATGAAGGATTGGGAAAGTTGTCTTTCTCTGAAAAGCATGGGAGATTTCTTTTTTGAGCATTTGGTCTTACATTTCAGACATTTATGCTACTGACAATCTATTACGCTACTGATAATACATTATTTGCGTTGCGGTTTTGACACACGAAATTTCTTGGTGCTATTACCTGAGCTGTGGCCCCTCCCCAGTTCCTATGTTGATGTCCTAACACCCAGGCCCACAGAACGTGACTCTACTTGGAGATCGGGCCTCAGAAGGGGTAATCAAAGTTAAATGAGTTCATTGGGGTGGGCCTTAGTCCAGTACCACCGGTGCTTTTAGAAAAAGGGGAGATTAGGACACAGACAGAGGGTTTTACAAACCAAAGAGAGAGGCCTCATAAGAAACCAGCCCTGCCGACACCTTGGTCTCAGACCCCCAGCCTCCAGAGCTCTGAGAAAGCAGCAACCCAGTCCGTGGCGTTTGTCGTGGCCGCCCCAGCAAACTAATACCCTCTCTGTCTGTCTGTCTGTCTATGAAGTGTTTATTTTGTGAAACTGATCTTGTCTCGGGAGATACAGTGACTGAAAAAAATCAGTGTTGCTGACTCTACAGAAGTAGGTCGGGTGTGTCTATGTATCTGAGTACCTCAGAGCAGTGATTTCAACCCTTTTCACCTCCTGGCACACATAAACTAATTACTGCATACCTGCATACCTGTTTTTTTAATCTGACAAAAAATAGTTATGATTTTGATTCAGCCACATCAGATGGCTGTTGTCGTGTTGGGTGTTGTCATTTTTAATTCGACCTTCTAAGGGGAAAGAGGCCAGTGCACCCGACTAATAGTCAGGTGTTGCATGCTTTCAAAGCACCAGCTGAAAATCGTTGCCCTAGAGAAAGAGATAAAACAACGTGCCATTGGGGGCTGCTGTTATCGATACACAGAGAGATGCCAGGTAAGTCCTCGCTAATGAAACAATATTGAGCAAAGACTGACCAGGAGGAGGGAGTGAGATGTGAGGACATCTGGGGAAGAAGGATTTTAGGCAGTAAAACCAAGTGACAAGGCCCCGAGGTGGAAATGCACTTGGATTTCTGGGGATAGAGCAGAAGGCCACTGTGAATATGCCGGCCTCGGTCATCGAGAGGGGTAGTAACTGGCTTTGGACCATTAGCAGGGGTGGGCGGAGAGAGACTAGAGCGTACTAGGCCTTACAAGATTCTCCCGAGTCTCTTGGTCAAACTTGCATCAGAATGCTGCCTCAGTTCCATTACTCTGGCGCTCCCAATCTTGCCACCGTTCCTGAGCAATAAGAAGCGACTGAAGGTGTTGAAATGGATGTTGACATTGTACTGACTTGGCCTGGCGGCAGGAGGGCCACAGTCATGCTGGCAGCTGCAGGGACGGGCAGGGAAAGGCGAACGTGGAACGCCCACGGCAGGCAGCGAGCACGGTGGCTGTCCGGAGTGGTTCTGCTCCTCTGTGTGGTGTGGGGGTGTGGAGCAGGTGGGAGGGGTCTCCTGGTGGGCTTGGTCTCAATACCCCGCTCAGGTCTCAGTTAATGCAGTCCCAGCCCGTCCTGTAAACACCACCACGAGGCAAGAGCACCCTGAGCTTCAACATGCGGGCTGTCACTGGGCACTGGCCCCTTTTGCAAATGCCCTGTCACTTCCCAGCAGCCACATGAGCAGCTCTGCTCATGGCGGGAGGCCGCCTCTGCCCTGGACCTGCCGCGTCCGTGGGCGGCACAGTCGGCCTGCCGGCTGAGGCCACGCCGCTCTGTGAGCAAGGGGCAGTAGGAACAGATGTGATTGCGTCTCGGTTCCTCTGGACCTCGTCGTCATCCTTGTAAACATTTATTCAGTGCTTGCTGTGTACCAGGTTCTGAAATTAACCCTTGCAGAACTTTGATTCTTACAACAACCCTGGGCAGCGTTATCATCCTCATAGTTAGATGAGAAAGCCAGGGGAGGGAGACACGACATAATTCGCTCAGTTTCACACGGCTAGCTGGGGCTCGTTGACCCGAGGCAAAGCAGCCTGTACGTGGCCATCCGGACGCAGCCCTGTGGGCAGGTGCGGCCGCACCCCTGCGGAGCCCGGCTGCTCCACCAGTGAAGACGAGGGGGCCCACAGCCAACTCACTCCGGTAGCCGGCACATGCCGTTGCAGCACCGGCCTGATTTACTTTACAAATGTTGTACTGCATCCTCACAGAAACCTGAATTTTACAGAAGAGACCACAAACCCCAAGGCCTGAGGGCCGTCGGCGAGCGGGGCAGGATGGGAAATGGGGGCTCCTTGGCGACCGAGCACTGGCGCCTGACCCGCGTGCGTTGGGCGCGCCCCGAGCTGGGCTCCGGCCTGAGAGCGCAGGCGCGGTCTCGGCAGGCGCGCGGTGCGGCTCCGGGAGGCAGAGACAGCGCGAGCCACGTGGCACTTAAGCTTTTCGGGAACCACAGTAAGTGTAATAAACAGGTGAAATTAATTCTGCGCGACACTGGATTTCACATAGTAGGTCTAGAATAATATAATTTCAAACTATAAATGATGTGATAAGTACACGTTAGCGAGATAGTCAACGTCCTTTTATTGTATCCTAAGGCTTCAAAACAAGGTACCTGTTTTCTGCTTAGAACCCACATCATTTCAGAATCACCGCATTTCAAGGGCTTAGTGGCCACACGTGGCCAGACACTGTGTCGGAAAGCGCCATCCGCACGCTTCCGAACACGCAGTCACACACCGGCGGCTCGCTCGCACACACGTAGCTGACCAGAGCAAATTCTGTCAGCAGCCAGCTCGGCGTTCTCTGTTTCTTCTTGTTTCCCTCGTGTTGGGGACGTGCCCTGTCCCCACCCACCCACATCCACCAGTTCCCTGCAGCCCCACACCCCCCGGAGCCCTCGCACCCTCTGGGGGGCACCCTGTTCTCCGTGTTCCCTAACTGCCCTCTGATGGCTGTTGACTCTGGGCCCTTCTTTCTAACAAATACAAAGACTCAAACGTAAAGCTGTACTTCCGAGGGACGGAAGAAATATTTCTATCTTCATTTATGTAAGAAACCTGAAAACAAGAAAAGCATGAAGTGGCAAGAGCCTCGGGTTTAGCATCGAGAGAGCTAAAGCCGGATTTCCCCCGGCCACAGGCAGCGTGTGGCCATGACGTAAGTGGACCCAAAGCCTCTGCCGCGTCGCTCCCCAGCGGCGAAGCTCCAGGCGGAGCAAGCACCTTGGCGCCCCAGCTCGTTTGTGTGCCCAGCTCGTCCGCGCCTGAGCTCGTTCGTGCGCCCATGCCTCTCCCACACCGGGATGCCGTGGGCACCTCCCTCCTGCTCTTCCTGCCACCCGCCGGCCTGCGTTTGTCCAGTACTGACGAAATGACCGATTGAGTTAGCCTGATGCTAGTGCTTCCTCTACAGATGCTCCTCCAGAGCAAGGGTTTGGCCGAAACCTGGTAATGCAGCTGAGTAAGGGGCCCGCGTGCGCCCAAGTGTGCACGCGTGTGTGCCTGTGTGCGTGTGCGTGTGCGTGTGGGGGTTCTTCTCCAGTGCAGGGGACGTTAGCATAAGTTGAACCGTTGTTTCCTGACTGTACTGGAGAGTTCTGAGCCCGTCAGAGGCTCCTTTTCTTCCTTCCAGCTTCCATTTAAAGGTCCCTTTCTTAGAACTTGTTCCTTATTCAGACTTTATAACGTAAAACCCATTCTTTTGTTCACCATTTCAGCGTCTCCGCTTTTTTCCTTCATTGCATGTATGTTAGCTCCCAGAGACTCTTAAGTATATGTTTATATGTGCCTGCTTGCTAGAATATGTTTTTAAAAATAGAATACAAATGTATAAAGGCCGACATTGGGTTGTTTTTCTACTACTGTCGTTGTTGTTCAGGTTTGTCCCCCGTTGTCTAAGGTTGTTCATGGTACTTAGTAGTTACTGAGTGGGTAGTTGTGGGGGGAAACAACAGCCATAAGGACGTGATTAGGGGAGGGGGGGAGGGAGGGGGGAAAATGCAGACCCCCTTATTTAACTGGATTTATAGGTTTTAGCCAAAGTCTTTTATTAGGAAGGAAGAAAGGAAGGGGGGGGGTGAAGAGAGAGAGGAAGAGAAGGGGGTAAACAAACTAACGAGCAAACGGAGGAACTAAGGAAAAAAGGGAAGGGAAGAAAGCAGTCTGGTTGGCACGTAATGTAACAATTTAACGGAGGCTCTTGTTACTCTTATGTATTGGCCTCGTGAGTCGAATTAATTATCAAGAATTTTGTGTGATAATCAAACAAAGCAAGTTGTAAACGGTACAATACCCTGCAAATGAGAGGCCTTGCAGCTCCTCTCCGCCTGCCGCCCGGGGGCCCAGGACACATTTCTCTTCCCTCCTTCTGGCCCGGCCTCGCCCCTCTGCCTGACAGTGCCTCCGCTCTCCGCTGTGTCTTCTTTCCCGCCCACTCTCTACAGAGGCCTCTAGGCCTGCCCAGTGACGGCTCAGGTCCCTGCAGTTTGAGCTAGGTATCCCTCTACATCTTCATGGGCTCCGTGCACCCATGGTGACAGGGCAGGAAGCCACTACCCTGACCACGTGGTTCGTAGGAGTCTGTTTAGTAGCCTGTCTTCTTGATTTGGTGGTTGGTTCCCCAGGGGATGCCGTGTCTTGTTCATTATAACAACAGCACTTAGCAGAATAATTGCCATATAACTGTAAACACAGGATCAATAAATGCAAAGTTGATTGAATAAGTGAACACACCAGTGAATCAGTAAACATTTTGCAGTTGCTGAACATAGGAGCTCTTTTTGTGAGACTTCTCATGCCTTCCCTGGTGTCATGAATATAACAGGCGCATAGATGCACAGCACTTCTTTTGGATTTCTTTTGCTTTTATTTTTGATGGCTGGTTACTTTTCTCCATAAGAACCGCTCTCTCTAGGGCTGCGTGGCCCAGTCGGACTGCAAACAGGAGTATTTTGTTCCTGAAGAAAGAACAACAGGCATCACCCTAGACACTCACTGCCTGGGCAAGAGCCGGGCCCTTAATTTACCCTGACAGCTTCTCTTAAGTGGCCAGAGTGAATTGGAAACCTTCTCTTGAGACGTTCATTGGGAAAATCAGTTTGGATTAGTCCAATAACTGAATGTCAACTGACTTCCAAACAAAACAGTGAGCCATGCTTCCTTCTTTACAAATCCAGTAACTCAGAAGAATGTAGCCTCGGGAACCACTGACGAGAATTCTCAGAGGATGGAGGCCCGCAAGGGAACTGTTTTTACCTGCAGGCCAAAGCCCAAAGACCTTAGCTTGGCATCCACAGCCCTTTGTAAGTTAGCCTTGACTTTCCCAGTCACTGAAAGACATGATTAAATTCCACAAGCATTTCAAGAAAGTTGGGGGTGGACAAATTGAATAAAGTCAGGACAGTGAGCTAAGTTCAGCAAGTGAGGATGTTCACCATGCGCCTGCGTGGGAGGAATCAGTGACCCTGCAGGGAAGCGAGACACTGGCTACTTTGAGTCTTGGTAAAAATGCCGCTTGGACTTCTGGTGTGAATAGGAGGCGTAGGTGGGCGTTCCCTCGTTCCTCCCCACCAGGCACCACTCTGAGCTGGTGCACAAGACGAGGAAAGGAGAACTGAGAGGCGGCAGGAAGCAGATGAGCTGTTGGGACCTCGAGGATTGCAGGAGCAGCACGGTGGCAGGGCGTGTTCTGTCGTCTGACCCAACAGAAGAAGATGGCGCAGGTCTGGCATTTACCAGTCCCTGACCCTCCAACAAAGTGCAGGTAGGCTCATTCCATCCCCGGATCAAACGGGGATCTCTAGATTCATCAGCATGCTCAGACTCCACAGGCAAGAGAGACCGGGTGCCCCATGGAGTAGAAGAAGACCGGCAAAGGCTCCGGTCCTGACTCAGTCCCACTGGGCCTGAGGCCCCCGCCCTTTTCCACTGAAAGATTCTGAGGGGGTCAGGCAGGAGGCAAGAAGGACGCAGCAAAGCAAGTGGCCGTATCCAGGAAGCCTCTCTGTTCCCACAGGCCTGGCTAAGATGCTCCTCCCCACTCAGAGACACCAGGAGAGTTGGGGTGGGGAGGGCCAGCCCAGTAGGGCAGCTTGGCTTAGGGGAACCCCCGCAACACGAGCCAGGACAGCGGGAGCCCCAGCAGCCCCAAACCAAATGGGTGAACTGAGACTACAAAGGTTCTGAAAATAAACTGCCATCAGAACCTCCTCCAATTAGGCCAAGGCCCGCCTTCTAAATCCAACGTGGTGACGGCCTGCTAAAGGGAGTAAGAGCCACAATATCTGTCGTAACAGACAAAATGTCCAGGATCAACTGAAAATCACCTGGAATACCAAAAACACCACCACCACCAACAAAAAACCCAAAACAAGAAAATGACAACTTCAATGAGAAAAGACAATTAGCTGATGCTGTACCAGTCTGAGTCAGATGTTGGAATGGTTTCATTGTATGCTGAGGGTTTTACAGCGTAGTTATAAAAGTGTTTTATAATTCCGATACAGATTCTTTTGATTGAAATGAAAGTAGAAAACCTTAGCAAAGGCATAATAGTTATATATAAAAAGGACCAAATGGAAATTAATAAACTGGAACTACAATAAGAGAAGTGGAAAATATCTCTGGGTGGGCTCAATCCTAAGAGTAGAAATGACTTACTAATCAAGACTCCATGACGTCAGTGAATGAACAAGCACGTAGATCAATGGAACACAATAAAGATCCTAGAAATAGACCTGTACAAATGTGCTCAACTGATTTACACAAAAGTAAAAATGTAATTTAGTGGAGGAAAGGTAGCCTTTTAAACACATGGTGCTGAGCATTTTGGGCAATCCACAGGCAAACAAACAGACAAAAAACCTTGTTCTAATCCTCACACAGCATATAAAAATTAACTGAAAACTGATCATAAACTTAAAAATAAAATATAGAGCTATAAAAGTTTACACAAACAGAAAGAACAAAGTTTTCAGGAGTTTAGGCTAGTCTTCTGTTCTTAAGCTTACATCAAAAACATGATCCTTAAAAAGGACAAATTGATACTTTGAAGCTCATGAAAAATTTTAAAAATTTGTTTTTTGAGAATCCATGTGAGGAAGAAAAGAGCTTTTTCAACAGGAGAAGGTTTTGTCAAACCTCCTGTGTGGTGAAGAACTGGCGTTTAAAATATACATAGAACTCGTAACACTCAACAGTAAAGAAAATAAGAGACATTTGCCAAAGAGACTATACAGATAGCAAACACCAGATGAAAAAAATGTTCGAAATCATCAGACATCAAAGATATGCAAATTAAAGCCACAATGAGATACAGCCCACACCTGTGAGAAGGGACGACCCAGGAGAAGATGTGTTCAGCCCAGATGGAGACACTGAGTGTCCCCTGGAGATACAGGCCTTCCAGCAGGTGCAGCAGGGTGTAACACACCTGGTGCGGCTCTCCTGGGGAAGGCATGAAGGTCACCTGTGTGGCAGAAGCATGAAACAGGCTTATTGGTGTGACCAGAAGGGTCATGTTTTTCTCTTCTCGGGCACGCAGCTCTCCCTGCAATTAGCCAGTGGAAGAGGACGGTAAACTACCCCTACAGTTAGGTCTGACCCGTGAAAAAGTAATTCCTCCACAGCAAGCTTCCAGTTCTCTGTTTCTGTTTGTTAGCTTCATGGAGCAATTTTAAAGAACGTCTTGGATGTCAGTGGAGCCAAAACTGGAAAGAATTTGGTTGCCAAACGTCTTTAGAGATGCAGCGCTCTCTTGCTAACCCACATCCGACGGTGATTTATGCTCCCTGACAAACTGAAGGAATTTTGCGGATGTAATTAAAGCCTTTAATCAATTGACTTTAAGTAAATGAAAAGGGATATTGCCCTGGCTGGGCATGACCTAATCACATACGTTCTTTATAAAAGGGCCTACGTGTTAATGTTCAAGCAGAGATGCTCACTTCTTTGTCGGCTTTGAAGAAGAGGGTGGGGAGGGAGGGGAGACATCTGTAATAATGTCAACAATTAAAGAAATAAAAGAAAAGCAAGCTGCCCTGAATTCTTTCGTCACAAGGAAGTCAGTTCTGCCTCCCGATGGAGCTCGGAAGCAAGTTCTTCTCTCGTTGAGCCTCTGGGCAAGGACAGTCTGGCTGAGCCCTGAGCAGAGGGTAGAGTTAAATTGTGCCAAGAATTCTGACCCCCAGAAACCGGAGATAAGGAAAACATGCCGTGTTAAATTGTTAACATGTGGTAGTTTACTATGCAACGGTAGAAAACTGATACAATTACCTTGCACAGTCTGTATCATATTTACTTCTTAGCAAAAATATATCACTAGAGTTTTATCAAAGCAGAGTGTTGTTATATTATCCCTTATTTTCTTAAATCAACCAGGGCAGTTTCAATAGGAAAGAGCCCCCTGTAGGTATGATGTTCTTGCCCACGTCCTTGTCTCTGCGAGTCTGACCTGACCCATTGCTGGTGTTCTCGTTGAGAGTTTTGCCACAGCCATGGATCGCTGAGCTACAATGAAATACATGTGTTTTTCTTTTTATCTACGCACACGTGTCCTCACTGAAATCCACGCAGAGGGACACCACCTGCTGTAAGACACGGATCCCCAAACCCCAGCGGCTTCATACAGGAAAAACCGACTTCCTCTTGTGAAACATTCCGAAGGAGGACATGCTGTGGGAAACTCTCCTGTGCAGCTGTCCCCATGCACCGGTTCGGGGTCCGAGTTTTCCGCTATGCACTTCAGGGACCTCCTTTGTTCAGCATCGCCACAGTGCCCCTCTCTGTACCAGCCGCCGCGTGGGGGGGCTGAGGGAAGGATCGTGCCCAAGAAACCTGTAGGCTCTTGGCCTTGAGGTGGGGCCTGTCCATCCCTTCCTTCCTCAGTTCCATTTACTGGTCCCAGGACGCACCCTATTGCAAGGGACCTGAAAAATATAGTTCAGTCTGGGGAAGTGGGAGCTAGAGCAGGAGGGAAGTGAACTTGAGGCTCTACTAACATTCTTTGACAAAAACAGGAAGCTTTATTGCCACAAATAGAAATTATCTCTCTTTCTGCATAGAAATTAAAGTGAAAGTAAACACCATACATTATTGGTATCATCTAAAATTCTGAGTCCCAACTCCAGCTCGATGGAGAAAAGTGCATCTAAGAATTCTGTTTTCCTGAGTGGAGTCGCCCCAAAAGTCATTTCCTCAAGCCCTAGGCACTGAATGAGTTGAAAAACTGTATCTCGTGCGGATTATAACCGATATCTCTATGGGCGAATGGGTCGGTCCTCCTCCTTCCTGTCCTTGCCTGTCTCCACAGTCCGCCCTCCTCCCACTCAGTCCACAGAGGCAGACAGGAAACACCAGGGTGGAGAAGTGGTGCCCCACCCAGGTGGCTTGGCATCCAGGTTACAGTTGCCAATATCTGGAGGATTTTTTGGTTGTCACAACTAGGGGAGCACTGCTTTGAGTTCTCATGGGTAGAGGCCGGGGATGCTGCTAACTGTCCTGTAACCGACAGGACAGCACCCCTGTAACACCCTGTGACAAAAGAGTGACTGTCCGCAAATATCAATAGTGCCAAGGTTGATACAGAGCCTGGTATAGCGCAGTTACCAATTAATCTGTAAATCCTTGATATCCTGTAGTTAAACAGGAAAACCTGCAGCACATACAACGTGCCAGGCCCTGTTCTGCATTTAGTGACGCAAAAGCGAACGAGACAAGCAGATTTCTTTTCCTCACGCCACCTGTATGCTGGCTTACTACACGCGTGACCCGGTTAACCTTCCTGAAAGTTAGGTTTCTCACCTACGAAGCAAGGGTCCGTATAACTCTCAGGGCACGTACGGCGTCTAAATGAGACAGTGCGTGTGTAACGGGATGTTAAAGTGGTGCTCTTCATGCTCCGTGGGGCATGAATTCAACAGATGTTACATTCCAACGTGAGCTGGAGACAGAACATCGTGGAAAAATAACTGGTGATGACTCTCACAAAATGTGGACAGAAAGAGTAGATAACTTTTGGGAAGGACCCTGGGGCTGACGGGAGTGTGGCAGGCTGGGGTGCAGACGAGAAAGGTTTGAGAGCACAGCCAGGCCTGACCCGTGCCCCTGGGGACGGAGGAGGCACAGGAGGGGTGCTGACCCGTGCCGAGAGGGTCCCAGGAACCTCGGGCACAGGAACCAGGTGACATCGGGGAGGTCACTGCAACCCTCTGAATGTGCAGGCATCGAGCTTTGGGCAAATGAGATGGGATGGGGGCCTGAGCCATATTTAAAGGAGGTAAAAATAGAAGTGAGATCCCAGAACGGTTAAGCAAACTTTCAAATTCACTATGTCTTGCCTCCTCATCTCCCACATCATGCTCATTCCGCTCCTGGCTCCATCTTCTGAGGCTCCAGTGCGGTGCTGTGTTCACGATGAGACCCCCGAGACTAGATTCTGCAGCCCCTTGTTCACTCCCCCCCTTCTGGCGGTAACCCCCTGGCACCTCAGAGACGTCTCTTTGCCAGCGGAGAGCAGTAACCTCTGACCCAGTCAGTGGGATTCATGGAGGGAGATTTTGCTTCCAGCTCAAAACTGTAGAGAGCCCCAAACCAAGTAAAACTCTGACGGCTGGCCCTGTAGCGGCGGCCCAAGAGCTTTCCTAAAACCAAGCAGTAAATAAGCACGTGGAATGACGGCAGCCAGAGTGTGGTGCTCACCACTAGGAACGGTGTAGGGCTGTGTTTCCTAAATGGGTGCCTCATGGGGTGATTATCCCTCAATGAAATTATCCTTTTAAAAAGAGATGATGTGGTTATGCAGTTTGGTAGACGGCCCAACTTTGGGAATTTATGTTAGCATGCTAGAGATTCTGAGACGTCTAGCAGAGCTGGAGTCACCTTAGCCTCTCCCTGTTAATGCGAATTCCAAACCTCAGTCCCAGAAGCACTTTCTCGTCCATAGTGACCAGCCTTGAGAAAATAGACAATTGTGTCCTCCCTGCGGAAACTGTGGACAGTGCCAGTAGGGAGCTATTTCTTTTTCCTCACCAGCCCCTTTGTCCAGCCCCTTCATGTCAATCCTTTAAGGTCTGCCTGTTTGCCCCCATGTCATGGCTAAACGGAGGCTTTGTAATATGGGCAGCAGAAGTCCACATCCTGCCTCTCCTTCCATTGTTTTTCCTGCTTTCCCTCCCTTTAGCTCCCCCAGCTTCCTGGCTCTTCAGCTGGACCAGTTCCTTGACTCAGTTCTCCACCAAGCCCTTTGGGTTATCTAGTTAGGGCTTGCTCTCTGACCTCTGAGTGAAGTATCCCTCAAAGACCGGCCGCCTGGTCTCTGACCTGTAAGCTTCACGTACTGGCACATAGTCCGTCGAACAACTTGGCAAGTCCTTGCACAGAGCTCACTCACACTGAGCACGTAGACAGGAGTGGGAGAGACCTGTGAGTCCGCACAGCCGATGTTATAAACTACAGCCAGACCGACCGGCTGTCCCAAGGCAGCGTAGTAAGCGTCACGGGGAGGGGCTGCATGCTGATGAGGAAGGGCCTCGCACCCACTCGGGGCTAGGAGGAGGGTCCCGAGAGGAAACAGCGCATGCTCTGTGCCACAAGGGCGGGTAGGAGCAGCTAAGTGGACAAGGTGGACGTGAAAGCAGAGCGTGAGGGCTCCAGATGGGCCGAACCGCAGGGCAAAGGCTTCGCTAAGAGACAGAGAGGACCTCAGAGGAGCACAGATAGGCCCCTCTAATGGGGACCTGCGGTCTGCGGAGCCGAGCAGTGGGGAGAGGGTAGAAGAGGTGCACCCTGCGACAGCAGCCTGCTGGGCCCGTCCTTCCCGGACAGTGGGGGGGCGTCACCAGATCCCCGCGCTCTGCTCAGCCTTGGGCATCAGCGATCTTTTTGCATGGGTCAGGCTCCGGCTCGTCTACCCAGAGCTTCTGCCAAGTTAAGTGTACTCTAGGTGGGTGCCCAGAGCCTTCCCACACTCGGGATGGGGGGCGGGTAGAGGAGCGTGGGGCTGAGGCCAGGCTTCCTGCAAAGAGGTAAAGGCGAGGCATCGGCGATGAACACTGCTCCAGGCTCGCACCCGTCCCCCGCCCCTTCTGGTCCTATAGGCTAAGTGTAAAATCCCCACTGATATCCGAGGACATGGGTAATGAGCGAATGAAGTAACTCATAAAAAGATACTTAGATTGTAAGTCACAGTTAGAACCTAAACACTGATTTACCGAAAACATCCTTTTTCTAGCCAAAGGTAATTTTTCTGAGACAAATGGTTAATACATAAAGGGAGTAAAATTAGAGTTCAGGTTCTTCTGACTCCACGTTGCACGTTCTTTTCATAACCACACTGCTCTGGGCCAAGTGAATGGACGAAGAGCGAGGTAGACAAACACGTGAACGATAGCACTGGCCCTTGCACCTTTGACATGAAAGGCATTGAGTTTTCTAAGTGAAACAAAATGCCTTTTCTCCTGTTATTCTTTTCTGAAAATGAAGACACTTCGCAGCCAAGCTCTCGGGTGAGCTGCGGGCGCTGCCAGGGCCTCCCGCGTCCAAGAGGCTCAGGCACCGAAGCTCCCGTGGCCATCATGGGTTTCTGTTGTTTTATTTCAGGGGAGATAATGAGCATCTCATTTATTCTAGGCACTTTTGTTGATGACATACTAGTTGCCATAAAATCCGAAAAGTAAGATCAATTTTATGAGCAATTAAATGGGGTCTCTCCAGAGGTAATTAATTTTATGGTAGAGGTTGAACAAGGTGAGAGGGGAGCCAGCTCCGGATGCACTGATGATAGGAAGGAACAATGGCTGATCAGCTAGGAAATGGTTCCAAATTACCTTGCTCTCAGGTCGTCGTTTCTGCGGCGAGCCTGCCGCCCTGCCCGCACCGTGGAGGGAGAGCGCGTTGCTCTCCGTAGCCTTCCGGAAGCAGCCTACCCTTGCTCCTGCGAGTGCGATGGAAACCCGAGCTGCTGGAAACTGGACTTTTCCTTTCTGCAAGACAGATGTCCTTAGATCTGCGGTTGGGGGAACGATGACACCATTTATCAGTGAAAGGAGCTGGTACTGTCTGAACTCGGGAAATTGATAGCAAACAGCTAAGAAACAGGTGTTTGGAGGCTATGTTCCTGTGGAATTAATTAATCCATATGTTCATTTAATAAATGTTCATTGAGAATATTCTATACATCACACAGTGTGCTAAATGTTGGTGTTATAAAGTAAAACCGAACATGATTATTGGAGAGCTTGTGAATCTGTGCTAGAAGATGTGTTTCTCCATGAGACGATTCAAAAAGTGTATTTTAAAATTGATCTTGAATAGGCTTGACCATCTCAAAATTCATTGGTTACAAGACACATGAGTAATGCACCTTGCCTCCAAGGTTACTGATAACACATGCCTTTGTCCTTAGGACGGTGTCCCTGCCACAGAGGGACAAGTTTAACTGTAATCATCAGGGACAGTATAGCACAATAAAAAATGCCAAAGGACATTGCAGTCACCATAGTTTATCAAAGTGGTATCAGTCCTTCGTGTCTTCTTTACTAAGCCTCCCTTTCTCCTGAGTCTTTCGGGGACTGAGTGTCCCCTCCCTTACTGTATCCCCAGGTGTGGACACAGCGCGGACCTCTGAGTCAGAGGACTCTGTCACGCCCCGGGTGTCCTAATATAGCTTTGATTTCAGGCAAGAAGCTTTACCTTGAGGACTCCCCCCCACAGCCCCGATAAGGATTATATGGTTGTAGGTTTGGAGTGAGAAAAAAAAAAAGCCCGCCCCTAATCAGCGAAGAAAAGAGAGCAAGGCTTCGCCGGGTTGTGTAATGGAGCGCTCCGGCGGCGAATGGCTTCAGGCCGAGCTGAGCTGCTGTTCACGGATATTCAGATGATTCCATTTCACACTTTCTCCCTCGTTGCTTTTGATTCCATTGTTTTCTTTGGTTTTCTCCAGCAGGACTTCTCAGATAGCAGCCTTTCGTGTCCCTGTGTTCACATTATCCCTGAAGCCTAGAATCTTACAAGGAAAAAGGCGTCTCTCTCTTATGTGCCCAAAAACGTTTCTGGTATTCATTTCTGATTAGACCAGTTTGAGTCCCATGTGACACATCCAACCAGCCTCTCATTGGCCAGTTCCGAACCATCCGCCCATCCCTAGAGTAAGGGGTGGGACTAATTTCACCAGACGCCAGGGGCCCGGGGAAGGTTAATTTCTCGAAGGGAACTGAGAGGGCCAGTGGAGGCGCAGAGAGTAGAGTCCACTCCGTCTGTCTTTCCTCGGCACCTTGAGCATTTAAGCCTCATAAAGGTATTAGGGGAATTAAAACGGACAAGCTCAGAGTATCTTACTAGGTGGAAAACACCGAGTAAATGTTCAAAAAGTCCATTTCATTGCTCTAAAAACCAAACGCATTGTTTCATGTTTTCTTGTGTCTCCGAACAAGAGGCAGGAGGCATTTGGTTAAACCTTATGGTTCCAACGTCTGTTTATAGCTTTGTCCAGATAAATGAGTCTGCCAGCTGGTACTGAGTGATAGGTGTGTATTTTAAAAAGGAAAACTGTTTATGAAAGCACAGATGGGAATTTCCAGAAATCTGGCGAGGTATCTTGGGAAAGATCACTTACGTTGATACGAGTGATATACCTGGTCCTCACAGTGGTCACACCATGTCCCAAGAAGAAAGATTCAGCTGGACTTGTAACCTCCATGACATGAATGATACAACTGGAAAAAAAGAGATTCCAAACTGCCCCCTGGCCTTAGCTGAAGTCACACATGGCATAGCAGCTGCCCTGAAGGTCTGAAAAATGAAAGTTCAGGTGAACACTCCCAGCCACGTGGCCTTAATGAGAGAGAAGAGTTTGTACCAGCAGCAGGTCTGGCTGCAAGTCTGTAATAAACGTGGCCGGTTGAGCAGAGCAGTGTGTAGTTAGGACTTTAAAAAAAAGCCATCGGGCTCTCCAAAGCAGACCTGCCTGGACCTGCAGACATGGTTTCATGGCCTGAGTTGAGAAGCCAAGCTCCTGGCTTTGGGATCTCTTGCAAGAGCTAACAGGCGCTTTGTTTCTGGTGATCACGTGTGGATGGTTAGCCCACGCCCCCCGTTCAGAGCCACTTACCTGTCAAATAATTCATTGACCTACCCTGCGAAAAAGAGGCAAGAAGAATGAAGTCCAACCCAACTACTGAAACCTTTCTCTGAAAACCTAATGATTAGAAGATGCAGTGATGAAGATGTGAATCCCCTGAGAAATGTCTGCAACCTGACCTGACCTGTCCATGGCCAAGAGAGGGGATGCCATGTGATGGCTGGCAGCTGCTCCGAAGTGGACCAGGTTACCCTGAGCCACCACATTCCTCCTGCCCTGCTGACACCTAGAGGAGCCCTCCTCCCGGCTCCTGACAGCAGCACACAGTAGAGTAAACGCCCACTTTTTTTTTTTTGATGTTTCTCGCAAATTACCTAACCATTTCAAATCCTAGAGCAAGCCCTTCTTAAGGACATATTACTGGAAGTCTTCTGGTTCCCTTTGTGTGAGGTGTCCCTTTTTTCAGCAACTCGTGAGCCCAGCACTGTCAGACCAGAGTGTGTCCTGTGGGGCCTGCATGGGAGGACACTGACATCTTTATCGATCACCCAGCCAGGGCCGGTTACCATGGGGAGCTATCCATATGTCGGTGCGTTGAGTCCAAGGGAACCAGTCTTGGAGGCCTGGCCCCCGCTTTCACAGGCAGGCTTGGGGCTCTGGCCACCATCTTACTGGCATCTGTGGCCTCTACAGGGCACGGTGGGTGTGCACTGTGCCTTTCTGGATCAACTTCTATTGGCAGGACCTAATTTTGTTGGAGAGTTTCCACATCAGGGCAGAAGTGCAGGACGGAGCCCTGGCCTCAGGCAGGGGCCCTGCAGCATGTGGGGGACCGAGGTCCTGCCTCTCTCTGTGGCTTTGTGCCTCCCTCTGGTAGGGCTGCATTTCCAGGGCCGTGGCCGCATAGGCCCTGGGAGAGGATAAGGTGACACCTGCCGTAAGCCAGGGAGCTTGTGATCAGCACAGAAGCCTGGGTTTATGCCCGAGGAAGTAGGCTATTCCTTGAAAATCTGATTATTGAGGAGCTTGTGACTTTTGGTGTTTGTTTTTGGTTAACACCAGCCTTTAGCAAACTCTCATGTAAATGTGTCAGCCTTGTTCCTACTGCGTAAATGCCGGGGCTGAGTGTCCATCCTTGGTCCAGAGGCTCACAGCAGCAACAGCACTGCCCCCGAGGCCGGTGTGGAAGAAGAGGCAGTCGGAGCCCAGGGCGCAGGTGCTCGTGCCTCTGAGGGGCGACCTCATGGCTTGGGCTTCACTTGCTAGAGGGGTGGCGGCTCCCTCAGAGTCAGTCTTTGCTGCTCCTCAAGGCGTTTTGCCCTGAACCCAGTAGCTGCCCCTCCTTGGGTAATTTGCTAATACTTGGAGGAGGAAAGAGATGAGGAAGGAACAGCCTGTGGCCTGAGGAATTCATAGAAAAGCGACCTGAAAAGGAGCCAGTAGTTGGAGGAACACGGAAGGTTTAATTTCAGGTAGCTTGGTCATGGCAGGCCCTGCACGCCCACTCGTTGCCCCCGCCTCCCTCATTTTTGCACACGGAAAGTCACAGCCCAAATGCCGTCTGTCTTGTAGAGAATGAGTACGTCTCTCCGAGAGCCCTTCTGTCGACTCCTTCCTATGCCGACCCCCCTGCCTGTCGTGCGCAGGCTGCAACTCAGGGCCGAGCTATGGTCTGTGCGTCCGGACATGTACAGTGCAGTTGGAGCTGAGAAAACACTGAGAACTGTTTGCTACTCCTTGGGCAGGATTGTGGTACAAGAAGTATTAGGTGTCTCAGAAGCACAGGTGAGGGTTCAGCAAGGCCAGCTGGGCCTTTCGTCTCATAATTCTGTAAAACAAGCCACGGAGTTTCACTGCAAGGCTTGATCTTTAGCAGGATATCGCAGTCAGTAGCTCTGTTGTGTCTGCTGCGCCTGAAAGAGTTTTACATCTTTTATTTACAGCACTCTGCGGGTAGACGTGGCTAGTCAAAGGGAGCTCCGGAAACTCTTGGGTGGACGTCACAGACATGCCAGGCCAGGCTGAGTCTGTGCTATTCAGTAGGCATTTTCCCGCACCTGCTATGTGCCAGCTTTCATATTTGTGCCGGAGGCAGTGCGAGTGGTATGCTTGCCATGTGATCAGCCCTGGAGAAGCAGAGCCACCTGGTAAACCCCACGGTCCTCCTTCCTCGAGCCTTCCACCCATCTCACTTGCACGCCCAGCCCATCCCACGGTGGGGCAGCTTTCATCACAGGGTCCTCTCGTTTCTCCTATACTTGCTGAACCCTAAGGTGAATCACAGATCTGACCACTGTCCTCTCCACTGTTAACACCCTGGTTTCAGTGTAATTTTATTTGAAGAAAGAGTTAAGCATGCATGTTGTAATACCTAGAGCAGGGATTTTCAACCGGTGCACCACAAGAACGCTTAAAACGTGCAACGCCTGACTCTTTAGTCGGGGGCACTGACTTCCTTTCCCTTAGACTGTCAAATGCAAAAATGACAACAGCCAACACAATAATAACCATCTGGTGTGATATGCCCTGTCTGGAACCATAAATACACAGGTCATATAATAGAGTAGCATCTTACTGATCACATTGCATAATAAGATTGCATCTTCATTGGTTAATTTTTGGTACCAGAAGTCCTTGTATACAAGTGTAGGCACCTGATTTTTTTAAAAGTCACTTTGGAGTGAAAAGGATAGTTAATTACTTTTTTTTTTTTGTAAATCAATAAAAATTATACCTATTTTTTGTTAGATCAGCAAAAAATATATTTTATGGTGTGCCATAGAATTTTAGTGATTAGTTTATGTGTACCATGAGATGGAAAATGTTGAAAATCACTAGAGCAACAATTAAAAAATATTATGATAAATGTCAGTGATGCAAAATGTGATACTGACAATTCAAAAACTGAAGGAAGGGATGAAGAATCACAGGAATGAAAGTGAGAGGTAGAAATAAAAACCAAATAGCAATTATGGTAGAATTAAGCTCAAACTTATAAGTATTCATAATAAAAATGTAGATACTAAACAATGCAATTAAAAGGTACGAGTTATAAAATTGGACACAAAGCAAGACCTAGTTACAGGTTATCTACAAGGCACTTCGACTAGGTTGATAACAGAAAGATAAAAATATATATTGTAAAAACAATAGAGTGGAAAAGATGTGACTATATTAATATTTATCAAAGTGTACTTCAGAAAAAATAAGCAGGTGTATTCAATAATAGTAAAGATTACACTAATAATAGAGTTTGAAAAGTTTCACAGAGCAAAAATTGAAGAAGCCCACATGACATAAACAAATGTACAATTAAAGACAGACATTTATTTTAATAGTTGATAAAATACATCCAAAAGTATTAGCTTTATCAAAACTTACAGAATTTTGCCGATTCTGTTTTTAAGTGGGGCATTAGTAACTAGCCGTAAAAGCCTGTAGTAGAAAGGAAGAATAGCATAAAAGCAGTGGTCTAAGATTATGACTAAAGTGACATAGTTGCACAAAGCAAAATTAAACACACTATGCAACAAAAGAAGCGATCAAAATAGGGGAAATTAATGAAGTAAAAGTTATTTACAAATAGAAAAAGTCAACAATCATAGTTTGATTATTTGGAAGGATTAATAAAATTGATAAACACATATATGGCTGATCCATAAAAGAAAGCAGAAAAATACCCCTGACTTATAAAGGAGCAAGACAAACCTGAGTTTGATGAACAGATGTTCGGCTCCGTGTGCAGCTCCAAGGGAAAAAATCTCAGCTGGCCACGCCGCAGCCCCACGCGGAGCAGTCCTGCAAAACAACGACAGTGGAAAACCTTCCCAATGGGCAGCGCTTTAGACAGTGGACCACAGCATCCACTTTGTGTGCAAGGAGAAGTCGCCCGAGGTCAGGATACACGTGGGTGCATTGGCAGTGGTGAATGGCCTGGACAACTGGTCGAGGGCTGAGACAAATTATTGCAAGACTGAGAATGCACTTACAGGTAAAGGTAAGCGATGGATTTGCGAGAGTGGTCGGCAAGTGTGAAGATATTTGCATCACGTGTTGATAGTCGGCAGAGAACATCCACCACAGGAAAGGTCTTAAGAAGTAGACAAACTAATTCGACTGGCTGACGATAGCCAGCCTCTGTCAGTAACCATGCAAATGATGTCAAGAAGGACACATTAATTAAATATCTATGATGGCAAAAATGG
This sequence comes from Mormoops blainvillei, assembly GCA_004026545.1. Lineage (NCBI taxonomy): Eukaryota > Metazoa > Chordata > Mammalia > Chiroptera > Mormoopidae > Mormoops > Mormoops blainvillei. The sequence continues at coordinate 9,230 of PVJD01009347.1, read as the reverse complement.
AAACTGTCCATTGGCCTTATAGCATGGACTCCCATTCTCCAAGGTGATGTAGCTCTTACCACTGCCAGACATCTGGCATGTTAGCAAAAGACAGTTGAGTCTGAGCCCACAAAAACAACTTAGGTGACCACTTGATGTCAAGCTCACACTGTGGAGCCATCTTGGAAGGGACAATGGTTCATCCTCAAAGGAACAGACATGTATTCTGTGTCCTGATTTATCTTTGCTGTCCATAGGGCTTCAGCCGTGGCCACTGTCCAAGTCTCATTGAGTGTTCAGTCCACCAGCATGGGGTGCCACATAAAATGTCTGGGCAAGGGATTCCCATTTCCACAAAAGAGGTGCATTTGTGAGCCCATGATCAAGGAACTCAGTGTGATCCTGCACACTCCACTGCACAGAAGCCACTGGCCTGACAGAGACCTGGGGCAGCGTGCGGAGGCATAGCCAAGGCATCCGCTCAGGGGCAATGCCTAGTGAGGCCGGGACGTCCAGCTGCAGGCTGCAGTGCATGCTTGGCCTCGCAGACCTCCATGTGGCGCTGTGCTTCCAATAGGAAGGCTACATGGGGCCCGGGCCCAACTGATGGAAGCAAGGGTGGCCTCACTCACCGTCCCTCCCAGTGAGTGCAGAGGGAATTGGTGCTTCCCCTCCCCGCAACTCTCAGCTGCTGAGTGGTCTTGGATATCAAAGGGAGCCCACCTTCACCAGGGTCACAGCATGAGCTTCGCTGAATTAAAAGCTGTGGGTGCAACCTGGTTAGTTGAGTCGTTTTGCCATGAACATGCAGGCAAGAAACGGAACCGCCACCTTGGCAGCAGTAATGGACTTGGTCATGAAGCTAAGGTGGGCTGCTGCTACACAGCTGGGGGTGGGGGCGGCTGTGGAGTACCCAGGCCAGCCACTTGAGTGCTTCTTCACGGCCCCTTGACTAGTTGTGATGAAATGGACAGGCGTAGTGACCCCAGTCTGCCAAGGACATGGTGACCAGGGTCTGATCTATGAGGGTCAGGATTATGCTACCAGCTCTGCCCTCCAGGCCAGCAAAGGTAGCAGCTGACAGAGGACACTAGAACCGATCGAGGAGAATGACAAGAAATGTCTGTCGGGCCGGAGGCTAACTTAAGTGGTTTGGTTACACTTCGTTCCACTGGCTCCCTTCTTCTAAGTGCCTCCTCTGCCAGAGTGACCCCTAAAACACCAGGCGAGTGCCCCCTAAGTGTCTGTGGAGGGAAGGATTTTAGGAATGCAGGAAACAGCCTATTGTAATCAAAATCACACCTTCCTGAGGCCCCTTGATGTCCAGCTCATGGGGGTGGAAGGCGGGCGTGGTGATCACGAACTCCAGCAGCCGGCTCCTGGCCCACCTCAGGCCCTTCTGGGGCGGCAGGGCCTGGGGACAGAGGCAGGCGGGGCTACGAAGCCTCCATCATTTTGCCAAAGTGAGAAAACTCCAATGGACAATATATACTGCAAAGCTCCTCGGGGGCAGGACACGGCTCTGTTGGGTCTAGACTGCTGTTGGACACCCCCATCTGCCGAGCTCTGCTTCTCCCCCATTCCTTTCCTGCATGGTGACCTCTAACGAGCATTTCACAGCCAATCCTCTGGTCCATTCTCCCAGAGAAACTGCTAGTCTTCCGTTGCTGCTGTAACAAATTGCCACCCATTAGGTGACTTAAAACAAGACAATTTATTATCTTCAGTTTGATAGGTCAGAAAGCTGACACATCTTACCCCTTTCTGTAGACTCTGGGATCTGTCCCTTGCTTTCAGAGGGCACCTTTGCTCGTGACCCCTTCCTCCATCTTCGGTGCCAGCAACATCACACGTGTCTGGCGGTTCTTCGCTTGTCACATCTCCCTTTCACTGAACTCAGCAGGGAAGGGCTCTTAGATTTGAAAGGCCCAGATTTTGAGCCCACCCAGGGTGGTCTCCCATCCCAAGGCCCCTAACACAATCCCACTGCGAAGTCCCTTTTGCCATGTAAGGTAACATGTTCACGGGGTCCAGAGACTAAGCATGGGCACTTCTGAGGGGCCCCAACTCTGCTGGCCACAGAACCCAACAATCTCCCAATTGTTTTAGCCTTCACATCCTTATCTTTAAAATTGTGTGAGAGATTAAATGGCTTCTAAACTAGCTTTAAGACCTAATAAATCAAAGGCTTGGGAACTTGTGAATCTCCCCAAACTGTACAAACCATTTTGTTGGCTTGTGTGTAGGCACTGTTCTCTGAAGGTGGGATGACGGCAGTAAACTTGCTTCCCGTTTTGTCTGAGTTTAAGAACCGCCACCCTAAGTGTGTTTGCGTCATTGGTTGACGACCTCACATACCATTTCACAGCAGTTGAAGGACAGCGAGCCATCTTTGCACTAGAAACTCAGCTTCAGAGACATTCTATAAGTGTGGTTAAAGGTCGCATGAGAAGACAGACACTTACATAGCTAACGTTACTCTCCATAGCCAGCATTTATTGGCTGCTCCCAGGGATCCAGTAGTGACTGTACTTAACATTTTACATGGATCTTTTAAACAACCTGTGAGATATTCTCCTTAATCATCACAGATTTACAGGTGAAGTGAAACTTAAAAAGTTATTTCTGAAGGGCATATAACTGGGCTTTATAGGGAGCCTGATCCGGAGCCCAAATTCAGCTTGATGTCCTGTCCCGAACTTGCGCAGCCCCACCAAGCTATGAGAATTGTGCTAAAACAAGCACACAGACATTTATTCCCTATCTTTATTCAGCGTCTGTCTTATCAAAACCTTCATAGCAGGTGCCTTGAGATTTGTGTTGTTAAGAGTTGCCCTAAGAAGATCTGAAACTAAGTCAGATCTCACTGGGTGTGGTTATACCGTTTCTACAGGTATGGAGATCTTTCCATTAGCTTTGGTAGGTAGCCTTCTTCCAAGCCCTTGAGTATCCTCCTCACCTAACCACCCTGCTTCCTGGGCCCTCGGATTTTCTCGGGGTCTGGTAAATACCCAGGTCAGCAGGAAGCCTACAGACCCGGGTCCAGTGACACCAGCTGCAGCCACCAGCACCCCGCAGTGACCGCCAGCATCCCAATGAGTAGAGTCCAATGAGGAGGTGCGTTTAGAGAGCCAAAAGCCACACAGAAGCTCTAGGAAGGCATTCAAATACGTGTGGCTTTTGAAGACAGCATAAAATAGATCCAAGTTCAAGTTTTGGTTTCATTAGCACCTTGAATGTGGTTCTTCATGATTCCGAGATTGCTTCTCCATCCGTGAAAAATAAGACAACCACACTTTAGGGTTATCTTGAGCTTTGGATGAGCTAATTATGTGAAAGAACTACATTACATTTAAAACACTCTACAGTTGTGAAGAGCTTTTATTTTTACTCTTAAAAAAGGGAACTCAAAGAAATATTTATCTAATGAGATAAAAGTTTATACCTAGCTGTACTTTAAATGCCACCCTAAACTGCTAACTACCTTGTTATGGCAAGTAATAGGCTCTGTCACTGGCATTTCTGGGTCCTACAACTGAATGCAACTCCTGCTCTGAAAATTAACCAACTTTTCCTCTTTGCCCAAATGAAAGAAGTCTCATATCTCTCACTTAGACTTTGAGAAGTTGGGGTGTGCGTGCCCCTACCTTTGCTGCCCTACACGTTTCTAGGCAGAAAACAGATGATCAGACATGTGTGTGGAAGACATTTCTATTGAATCACTATTTCTAGTGAATAACTCAATATCTTAACACACGTGTACTTTTATACATTTACATTTACTCTCACACTGCTGTCTTTGTCAGGTCTGACACAGACACTGTGACATAGCAGGGACAGTAATAAGATCAACACTTCCATGCAAAGAAGCATCGGACTGAACATATTTACACTAGGAGTCAGGCACCACACTACTAATGATATGAGGATGTAAGTTCCAGAGACACTGTTAGACAATGCGTGCATGCATGCATAGGCATGTGTATCTGTGCCAGTGCATGTGCATGCATGCACGTGTGTGTGCATCCAACTATCTTTCTCTGTCTACCGATCGAACAATCAATCAATATTAAATAGCTACCCTTTTAAAATCACAAGCAAAGGGCATAACTAGACTCCCACCCACCTGCTAACTGTTCTGACTTATGGAAGAGTTTAGTGCTGTTTCTTCATGTCATAAATGCACTGGAAAATGGTGAGGCAGTGGTAATGTCACTGACACATAGTCCAAAATTGTGGCTCCTTGGGTTATCACCCAGTGCAGGTACTGGGACCTGAGGGAGACATGCTAAAATGGCAGACCCAGGTAACCTGGCAGGTGGTTTCACTGGGCAGGCAACGGAGCTCTCTTCCCAAGGGGCTAGCAATGACAGCCATTCTTCCCACATCGCTGAATAAAAGACTGTGTGAAACTGGAATGACCCGTCATGTCAGGGAGCACTCCTGTTTAGGGAGCACTCGATCCGTTAGCTGTTGGCACAGTGTGCTGGGCGGAGCCGTTAAGGTACAGCTTGCCAGTGTGCTCAGTATCTGGGGGGCCGTTGCTCCCAAAAGGATCAGTTTCTGCCTGCTAACTCTGAGGGCTGCATTCCTGAGACACAGAATTCAAGCGTAAGTGGGAGAGGTTTTTCAGACAAGTTGCTACACTGTGTGTGTGTGTGAGAGAGAGAGAGACAGAGAGACAGAAAGAGACAGAAAGAGAGCGAGCGCACACGCAAGTGTGGGAACAGAATTCTGTTAAAGGAATTTTTAAATCCTAAAGTATCCATCCTGACCTGTGTCGTTGTCAGGCCAGTCTGTCCATAGGTGGTCGCTAAGCCTCTGTGATGAATGAGATACGAAATGACATATGGAAAGGATGTCAGCCTTGGCGGATGGACTGAAGGTTCTTGTGCTCCCCAAAATTCATATGCTGAAACCCCAGCCCTTAATTTCCCTTTACTTGATTTTCACACAGTTGATCACCCTACTGATCAGAATACTTTTAGCATTTGATTTTCAGGACACAGACCCCAGGGCTGTCTGTCTGTCTCACCGGACATGCTTTCATGGTCTCTCTTTTTGGACCCTTTCCCCCTCCCTGGTCTCTAGATGGTGGAAACTCCCAGAGGTCAGTCCCTGGACCTCTTCCTCCGTGGACCTCTTCCCCTCTCCCTTGACTTTTACGCCCTTGATAGTCCTGCACAGTCTGGTATCTCAAATGACATATATACACATGTGATGGCCACCTTTCTCTCCAGTTTACTACTTTCCAGTATTTCCATCTCTGTAGGTGGTGCCTTTCACTCGGTCATTCCAGGCAACAAACTAAGAATTACCCTTGGTTCCTCTATTTATTTATATCCCACATAGGTAATAAAAAATCTACTAATAATCATCTAGCAATAAGGCCTTCCACTGTGCCTTTAAAATATACAGTAAGACAAACGAGCAGACAGACACACGGGGCTCCTCCTCACTCCCATTGCTGCCACCCTGGCCCAAGCTATTATCATCTCGTTTGTGGCATCAGTGTCAGTCTCTGAATGGGCTCCTTCATGACCCTGCTCCCCTCTACAGCCAAGATCCAGAATGTTCTTTCAAATTATAATTTTTTGTGTCATTTTTCTGCTCAGGATATATACCATGAAATAAAATTCAAAATCCATAAAATGTCACAAGGTCTGACATCATCCTGCACAGCCTTGTCCCCGCCTGTCTGTCCCTACTCACACCCTCCCACTCTGCTTCTTAGTCACTGCTGTCTAGTTTCGATTAAAAAATGTCGAGCCTGTTCCTACCCCTGAACCTTTCTGCTTGTTCTCCCTTTAGCTTAGAACCTTCCTTTGCGCGGCTTGCGCGGCTCCTCAGAGAAGCCTGGCCTGGTCACCCAGACTGAAGCAGCGTCCTGCCTCCCGCTGCCAAGCCACCACTTTGCTTTATTTTTTATTGCAACCATCTAGATCTGAAATTCTGTTGATCGATTAATATAATAGTTTGTAATAGTGTATTTCTTCAACCTACAACTCTCATAATAATCTAAGCTCCAAGAGGACCGAGTCTTCTTTTTACATATATTGTGTTCTGTATGCTTAGAAGAGTTTGGATTATAAAAAGGGATATATATGTAGATAGATAGATAAGTAGATAGATAAAGTAGGTAGATATCAATATAGATCTATATGGGGTCTAAGTCCATCCAGTGTTAATGTGACAAGAATAGTTTATGCAACGTGGATGTGACCTGGCAGCCAAGGAGAGTGGACTGGGACGTGTACGTGTGAACAATGATGACTTCACTGTACTGGGCAGTGGGGGCGGTAGACACTGTTAGGTGAATATGTGTACTGTGTGGCCGTCGCATTCAAAGTGACTGAGTGAGTAGAGCAATGAATCTGCATCAAGTTTTACCTTAAGCTTGAACATTCCTTCGTGGAAACTATTTGGATGATTCAGAGGCTTTCGAGGATGATGCAGTGAGTGCAGTGCAGATAAAAATGTGACACAGATACTTCAAAGATGATCAAGAATCTGTTGAAAGTGACCCATGTTCTGGAAGGCCTGCAACAAGCAGAACACCTGAGAATGTTGAATGTGTACGGGCTGCAACCAATGAAGATCGGTGACTGACAGTGCGAGACCTAGAAGCTGATTTGGAGACTCCAAAAACGACTGTGTCTGAGATTCTGATACAGGATCTTGGCATGAAATGTGTTATGGCAAAATTCGTTCCGCGGATTCTGCTACCAGAGCAGTGCATCGCACTGCAGTTGCTGATGACTTGAATCAAACTGCTACCAATGAACCAGATTTCCTTAAGAAGGTCATAACCGAAAATGAATCATGTGGGTCTACAGCTATGATCTGAAAACGAAGGCCCAGTTGTCCCAGTGGAAGTCCCCTGATTCTCTGTACCCGCAGGAGGTGAGGAAAGTCGCAGCAAGATCGAGACCATGGTAAATGTGCTTTTTGGTTGGGAAGATGTTTCCAATTATGAGCACACCCCTCTAGGCCAAACAATAAGGAGAACTTCCTCAGTGTTCTTTGTTGGTTGAGAGTAAACAGTGAAAATGGCCACAGCTGTGGACACTTGGTGATTGGCAGCTTCACCACGACAACACGCCTGCTCATGCATCGTGTCTTGTGCAGTTTTTTGATGAAACATCAAATCACCCCAGTGACTCAGCCCCACTACAGCCCAGGTTTGGTGCCCTGTGACTTAATGGCTTTTCCCAAAACTAAAATCAGCTTTGAAAGGGATAAGATTCAGGAAAATACAACGGGGCAGCTGACACTGATTCCAACAAAGGATTTTGCAGAGTGTTTGAACAGTGGAAGAGACACTGGGAGAACTGTGTGAGGTCCCAAGGTGCCTACTTTGAAGGGGACTGAGGCATCATTGTCCTGTGTACAATGTTTCTTGTATCTTATATCTTCAATAAATGCCTCTCTTTGTCATAGCGCATGGCTGGATACTTCCTGGACAGGCCTCATATCCTATACATGTGTATCCTTTATATTCCATAGCTTCCTTGTATCCCATAGAGAAGACATATTTACGGTATAGACACCCAGACATAGTACAGATAGATTTAGATTTGCACTCCTACGCCCACTAAACGAACGGGCGCATAGCCCCACAGACGCTCGAGCGCACGCAGGAGTGAGGGAGTGGAGACGTGCCCGCGGCGCCGGGCCTCGCCCGATCACCCCGGTAGGCAGCACGGCGCCGGAGTGCCAGTCACGAATTCTCTGGGCCGCCGCTAACAAGGAGCAGACCTCCCTCCGACAGCGAGAACTTCCGGAATCTGGTCTCAGCGGGCCCTTCTGAAAGAACGCAGATACGGGGCAGTAAAAACAGCCTGCAGAAACAGCATTTGTAACTCTCTGGTTTTACAACCAGAGTCTATCACAGGAAATGCCGAACAAACACATATGAATAGAAATGAATTCTCAGATTCACCTGCTGACTCTAACAACCTAGTAATGTTTCCCCGGCAAAAGCAGGGCAGGCGGGGAGGATAAAAGTGCCCTCGGCTTCTTCTTCTCAGCCCACACATAGAGGTACTCCCTCCTTGTGGTCCTGGCTGTCTTTGATTGGAGGCAAGAAGGAAGGAGCCCCCTCCTGCACTGCTAACTCCCCAGGGCCCAGAGCACAGCCGTCCCACCCAGCGCCCAGGCACTGCCTCCGTCCAGGCCCACCCCCGAGGCTCTGTCACCAGAAGCCCTCACCATCAAGGCCTTGAATGATTGCGTCTGTCTGTCTGCATGTGTGTATTGTTTCCAGCAAGAAGTTAAAACAAAAAAACAAACAAACAAAAAACCCTCTAATTACCACACTTGTCAACTTGTTTTCTACTCATGAGCCTTAACTGCTTGGCCTAATGACTGGACTCTCCTCTCCTCTATGCTCGAGCCCCAGACCCCCAGTGTTCTCAGCACATACGTACAACTGTCATCCTAGACACGGTTCACACACCCCTGACTGTGGCCTGGACTCACCTCTACCCATCTGCCCTTCATGTCCAAGGCATCCTCGAAGTCGTGGTCTCTGAGCCCTGCCCTCCATGAGGACCCTTCCACCTCAGTTCATCAGGGGAGTACCAGGCCCTGAGTGGCTATGTCCCGAGACAGAGCACTGGATAAGTCATTCCAAACCGCGGCTTATCCTAGAGAAGACAAACTCCGTGGGTCAGGACGGGTTAAGGAGACGACCGCGACGGCACAGGAGGGGCGGATGATACTTTGAAAGCTAGTGTGGGGGAAGCGAGAAAGCGTTAAATAAAAGTGCATGGGCCTTGGGACACACCTCTGAACCTGCTGGGATTGGGAAACAGCAGTGGGTAGCAGAGCTAAAATAGAGGTAAGAGATGGGAAGTCAGCACATGGGTGAAGAATGATGAAAACTACAGATGTTTCCCGCAACCTGTCGTATGCCAAGGGCCATACTGGGCTCCAGTGCGGTCACACAACCCCAGCCGTGATGAGACCAGAGCCGAGTTGAGGTGGTAACTGATGAGGAAACCAGCAATTTTACTGTTGTTATTTCCAACAAGACTTTCGTTATGCACAGTGCTGCTGAGGACTTCTGTCCCATGCAATAGGCTGAGCTGACGAGAGAATACTCTTTCTCCAAGCTAATACAGATACAGTGCTGGCTCAAACCAAACCAAAGTTTATTATTTTTTCATACACAAAGTGAGCTAAATCCAATAAAGAGATGGAGCACGCACACACATTGGTAAGAATGTGACAAAATGAAAGGACGTGTG
>PVJD01009346.1:0-63777 GCA_004026545.1 Mormoops blainvillei | reverse complement strand
AGAAACAAGTGCCGGGGCAGAAGTGCCCGCCAGTCCGTTCCCGTCGCAGGGGTTTTCTTCAGAGCCCATTGGCTGCGGCTGTTTCCTGCAGTGGGGCGTCCGGGTCGGGGTGGGCTTGCGGACGGGAACACGCTTCTTTGCCCCGCCTCCTTATCGCTCCCTGTCACTTTCTTTCTGTAGAAAGTTGGTCTCAGTGGGGTTGTTGTTTCAGCCTGTTACTCAGTAACGCTAAGTCCAAAGGTACGTTTACTTAGTGTTGGGACTTGGTTGTGAGAACGTCGTCCTCCGCTGTCCAGTGCTCAGCATTCCTGAGTATGTAGGTGACACCGTACTCCCTTAGTGGATTTGCAGACTAATAGTGGTGATTAAGGTGGGTTTTCTACACCTTGGAGCTGGCTTCGTTAGCTGGTGTTTCGGCCTTACTCAGTCGGCTTACGGCAGATAGCGCCGTTTGGCAACAAGGTGTCATTAACAGTCTGTTGGGACAGTTTTAAGTGATCACATTGAAAAGTGCATTAACTTTTTATTATGAAATAATATTAGACTTGAAGAGAAGTTATAAAAATAGTATAGAGAGTTTCCATGTATCACTCCTCTTAATATTTTTTGCAGCTCTTTTGGGGAATAAATAAATAAAATTGTAAGGTATTTAAAATATACACCGTGATGATTTGATATACGTAAACACTGTGAAAGGAGTCCCCCGTCAAGTTAATTAACACAGCCATCGCCTCACACATGTACCTTTCTGAGAGGAGGGGTGGGGACATCTGAGCATCACCCTTCTCAGCCATACCACGCAACCTTACCGACTGCGGCCACCGCGCCATGCATCGGTACTCAGACTTCGGGTCATCCTGTGTCCGCTGATGTTACTGTTACACACGACCACGGGACAGTTATAGAAACCAGGAAACTGACCTGACTACAGGGCTGTCACCTAATCCGCAGACCTTATCTGAGTTTCACCAGTTTTCCCAGTAATGTCCCTTTTCTAGACCAGATCCTTGGTTGTTCTTTGTCCTCTTGACCTTGACACTTTTGAAAGGTCCTGGCTGGTGACTCTGCAGAATGACCCTCACCTGTTTAATTTCGAGTCCACCTTCCAATGGAGGAGCATAGCTGCTGCTGGCAGTTTCTGAGGCGGCTGTGGCAGGTGGTGACTGTGGGGGAGGCAGAGGGGACAGGGCCAGAGGAGAAGGAAATTCTCGGGTACACATCTTTTATTTTCTTGGGACCACGTACCTGGGTCACGTCTAAGAGGGTCCATGGCTTCTGTAAGTCCACCCAGTCAGATTCACTGTTGTTGGGCAGCAAGGAGGAGGGCTGTGCAGGTGGCGGGGGGGGGACGCTGTGTGGCATGGCAGAGGGAGAAGAGGGGCTGAGGGCAGGTCACAGCTTGCGCTGTGCAGAGACAGTGGTCTCCAAGTTCAAGGGCGGCGTAGGGTGCGGGATTCTCATTCATGAGGGCCACTGCAGGGCAGGCCTTGTGCCCGGTGCTTCGCGATGCCATTTGTATCTGATTTGCATAGCAATATCTGCAGATCATTATTTTTAACCCGATGACACTGAGGCTCAGCAAGAAGGTGGCAAGGAAACAGCGGAGGGAGAATCCGAACCCAGGTCCATTGTACTCTGAAGCTGCACTGTCCCGTATTGTAGGCACGTGTGGCTACTGAGCACCTGCAATGCGGCTTCTGCTACTTGTGTTTTCTTTTTAAATTTTTATTGAATTTATTGGGGTGACATTAGTTAATAGCATTATAGAGGTTTCAAGCCACTTTTTAAAAATGGTTATATTTTGGATATATTCAGTCAGGTATGTTATTGAAGTTCACTTCACCCGTTTCTTTTTCCTTTTGTGATGTGGCTGGTAGAAAATTCGAAATCACATGTGACACCCTTTGCATGTCTGTTGGACAGCTCTGTGTCTAAACTTTCCGTCTGCCACCCTCTGCTGCATTGCTGGAGTGCGTCTAATGTGGTCTGAGGCGTGATCCTCAGTCCAGCAGGACAACACTAAGGTGGCTGTTACAGTGCAAAGCAGACCCCAGAAATAGGTCAGCACTCCATGCTGATGACAGTGTCGGGGTGATCATGTCTGAGATAAAGAGAACAAGGCACACAGGATACAAAGAGAACAAAAAGGTTTCCACAACAGTTTTTTAATATTTATCGACCTCCTATTCTTTTCTAGTCACTGGGCTAATACTCCTATATTCATTTTTATTTATTGTTTTAGAAAACCTGATAAAATAGATACTACCATTATTCCTATTTTATAGATGAGAGCGCTGAGCTATAGGGAGATGAAGCAGCTTCTTTAAGGACATACAGCTGGTAAACGGTGGCGCAGAGGGCTGAGTGCCTCCCATCCAATCCTGTGATCGTCACTGTCATGCGATCATGCTTCTGTAGACAGTGGCGATGGGTTGCTTGAGGACACTTACTCATTCTCAACAAAGATGTCATTCGGGCACCAGCTTCTCTACCCCTCCCTGTTTCCGTAATGAGGTTTCTGAAGCAGTGGCTCCTGAAATGAACCCTTTACGAATAGCCGTAATACTTTGTCATAAACATAGCATGGGCCTGCGACGCTGACAGCTGCTTTGTGGCCCGCTCAAGTACTTGCCGCTCTCCGACAGCTGGCCCCGTGGCGGCTGCATCTCTCGCAGTGAAGGTGAGCAGGGAGCTGTGAAGCCGGGAAGTGGATGCAGTAGAGTGGAGCCTTTGGAAAACATGACTGGGGCTTGTTCCTTCGTGTCTCGAGCACGTGTAAATCTTTACAGGCCCTTTGACCCACCGAGGGAAATTAATTGGAGCCTGCTGAAAACCAAACTGCATGTTTTGAAACAAATGCCCAGAGCAATAATAACTGAATAATGACTCATAATTATATTAAAAGCCAGTTAGTTTTCTGTTGAGCTGGGAAAATATAATTGTGTATACTCATCTATTCTATCTGCATCAATACCTAATTTTCTTTTGTTTATAGCCAGATATTTTCCTGAGTTTGTAGTTAGTATTGTACATTTCAGGAACAGAACTTTTCAAAGACCATGACTTTCAAAAACAGGTTCTGTGGGCAGGGTGAAGTACCTGGGTTTTTGTTTTGGGGTATTTTTAAAAATAAATTGTAAAAGTGTTAGAGTGTGGCCTTTGGGTTGCAGTTTATTTTGATGACAGATTTAGATTTGGGCACTTCAGTTCTGCGCAGTAATCTGCATTCATTCCTAAGTGTGTTTACAAACGACGCTTCCAAAGGAAATGAGATAGAGCAAGTATTATTACTATTATTTGACATAGCGTAACTGATTTTGTAAATGTTATTTGTAGGCACACAAAAAGCTGATGCCCTTATGGTTGCCTCTAATACGTTTGCTCTCCTTTTTTCAGAAGTTTGCTTTCTTTACTAGAATAAACCGTCCTTCAACATTTTATGCATTTAATTATGCAATAAAACTTTTTTATTTTTAGTTCGGAGAAAGCTGCCATTTGAAAATGTTTTAGGGACCATAAATTTCAATTTTGAATTGTTGACATTTTATGGTAACGTAACTATAAGAGATATCTGTAGCTCAACCCATTTCATAAATCTTATATTCTTTGCAAGATGACTCGAAGTTCTCAAAGAACAAAGTTACAGAGGCAACATTCTATGAAATAGCGTGTACTGATGTTTCTGTTTTTATTTTTATGTGAAAAAATGCAGCTTCTGAGAACACTTAATTTTTTTTTTTTTTTATGTGCAAGAAAGTATATACAAAGGAGGAGCTGCCAGACACACACTCTATATGGGTCCGGCACCAAGAATGCCCCTGTTTATTACAAAATCGTAAGCATGTCATTCTGTGACATAACAGTACCACACTCAAGCGCTCCGTCCGACATTGCAGGTGCAACGTCCACATTAAAACTATAAATCATTACACCTGTAGCGTTGCCCTGTCAACAACGTTCAGGCAGGCCCTGCCCCTGCCGGGCCTGGTATTGCACGTCAAGGGTCAGACCAGGCTGCTGAGGAAAAGTTTTGTGAATGTCAGTTCACATGATAATTCTAATAAATAAATGACTGACTTTTAGAGAAGCATACAGCTTAGGTTCCGAGCAGTAGATACTGCACAGAAATATAACCTCTCTTCGTCTGCATGTCCACCTCCCTTAAATACACTTTTAGAACCGGTAAGCTACAGACTCATCTGTAAGGAGAGGCCACAGCATCAGTCAGTGCCTGACTTCCACTCGCAGCTGCGCCGGACCGGCCGATTTCAAATTGAGGCGGCACTGAGGACCGCGAGACTGCCGTGTTAACAAAACACCCACAGGTTTGGCAGCACTATCGAGGGGCCAAAAATCCCAGAGTGGAGAGAGGCACAGGGAGGTGAGCCCCCATGCAGTGCCACTTTTAACCTTGCCTTACTTGTCGCTTTGGAAGCAGCACAGTCCACGAGGCTGAGAAGCTAAGCAGTGGCAGCTATGATACCTCGCACCTTAGGTATCTTTGAGATAGCTGAGGCGCTGAGCAGAATTTTTGGCAGTTTCATAGTGCTAGGGAGTCACAAACCAGAATCCAGGGCGGTGGGGACATTTAATGGGGACCCCTGCAGGGCTGTACCCTAGGAGTTAGGGAGAACTAGAAATAGACCATAACTTACAAACATTGAAATGCAGCTTCTTAGAAACTCCATCCTGATTTTAAAGCAATCCGCCTTTATTTAACTGTTATTGCCAGAAGCAAGAGACGTCATGCAGGGTCTCTGTAAATTTTGTACACAACACCTGGCAATCAATAAAAAACCACCATGCACATCAGAAGCCAGGACCAAGAGAAAAACCAAATAAAATGAGAAATAACAGAAATAATCTCATAATGATCTAGCTAGTAGAGTGATCAGATATGGGCTATAAAATAATTATAATTAATAATTAAAATAATTGAAAAGATGGATCATTTTGTCAGAATCAGATTCTAAGAAAAGACTTGAAAAAAGGCTAGAAATGAAAACTAGTATACCTGGAGTGAGGAATTCACCAGATGAATTTAACAGCAAATTAGACACAGCTGTGGAGAGGCTCCGTGACCTGGCGATAGGTCATTTAGAATATCTGGACTGGAGTATGGAGTGATAAAAGGATGGGACATACAATGAATAATGTAGGAGACATCTAGGGCATAGTGTGAAAAAGCCTGACCTCATGTGATTGGAGTCACAGAGGAAGAGAGGGAGGATGGGAGAGGGAGGGGCGGGGGGCGGCCAGGCCTGCACAGAGGCCGAGAATTTTTCAGAACTCATGAAATGTGGTAACAGCCTACAGGTTTAAGAAGGGCTGCGAATCCCATCAGGATAAACAAAAGGAGAAACCTCATTTAGGGCACGTGCTAGTCAAATCACAGAATGCCAACGAAGAAGAGAAAAACCTTAAACGGAAGAAAAGATGTATTGCCTTCAAAGAAGCCAAAATATAGCTGACTTTTCTACCCATGGGAGACAGGAAACCTAGAACACTGTGCCTGTCGGAAATGTGCTTCCAAGAAGAAGGAGAAAGAGACTCCTTTTCAGACACGCCAGCGCCCAGCAGGCGCTGCATTGGCCTGTTGACTTCATTTACGATAAAGTGGTAGGAAGTTCAAGAAGGCAGCTACAGAGCATTAAGCCCCCAGTGGGGGGCCATCTGAGCACAGTCCCACATGCGGCCACCGCCTGTCACACCCCTGTGACGCTGGCCTGGTGCAGCGGTGGGCACTGGACTTACGCAGTGCTCACCTGGGCCATTCCTAGAAAGGGATTTATCACACGAGAGGTGAAAAGTTATATTATTGTAAGTTGTTAAGTTTGCACAATATGATCTGTTAAAAAACAGTCGCATTTCCTGAAGCAAAATGAGCGCTGAACGTGCTAGCAGAATTGCGGTCCCCTAGAAGATGCCCTGCCCCAGCCCCCAGGACAACGCACGTGACACGCGACGTGCCTGTGAGTAAGTTGCTTGCCAAGAGGACTTCACAGGTGTAATTAAGGTTGTGGAGTTGACCTTAAAGTGGGCAGGTAGCCTTTGATATCCAGGTGGGCCCAATGTAATCACAGAAGCTTTTAAAAGCAGAGGCGGGGCCGAGGGCAGGGGGCAGTGAGGGCGGAGCAGCAGGCGTCAGAGGGGGAGGCTGGTCCCGAGGCTCCGGTTCGGGGGCGGGGCCGGGTGAAGCGGGCTGGGCCCAGGAGCTCAGGAGGCCTCCTGGCCGCAGGCCTGCAGAGAGGCGAGGGCCTCCGTCCTTTAACCTCGTAGAGCTGGGTTTTGCCAACAACCTCGCGAGCCAGGGAATGGATCCTCCCCGTGCCCAGAGGAGGGCCCGGACCAGCGGCCACCTCGGTCTTGGCCCTCTGAGGCCCTCAGCAGGGCGCCCGGCTGGCCCGCCTGACTTCTGTCCTGGAGAGCAGCGGAGAGCGGCAAGGTAGTACAGAACTGGCATTTTAAACCCGGCATTTGTTTTAATTTGTCAGAGTAAAATGGTGCTGTTCAATGCAGACAGCTCTAATGCGATCTGAAAATGTGTAAGGAAATGAACTTCTCAAACAAGTCTTATCAAACATTTGAAAAACATTGATTATACTTAACTTCTTGACTAAGTAATTAAAAGTTATTATTTCCTTTTACATAACACAAATCCTCTACCCGACAAGCCCTTGGCGCTTGAGTCTGGGACCAGGCTCTGGGAGAACCTCCTCCTTTCAGCTGCGTCGCTTGCTAATTGGCTGCGTGGCCTCGCACAGCTTGTCTTAATTACTCTTTGGGTCAGTTTTTGGTACTTGCAAAATAAGAATAGACTCATTGATCTCTGAGGCCCCTTTCATGAAAAATATTGCATACAGACATCTTTAGGGATGAAGAGGGAATAGTTAGGGAGCTGGACATTAGAATCAATCCCTCAGAATATCAGAAGAAAGTGTTGCATACTTTTAAAGCTAGAGTCAAACTGGTTTGAAAATTTTGGAAGAAGGCTAATTGTGATGGCGCATTACGCAGGAACTTTGGAATGGATAGGGACACTTTGAACACCAGGGCTTGTTTTGGTCAAAGGCACCAAGTGAATTTATATGCTTGTTAAGATGGTCTTTTGTTGAAATTAGTGAAAACTGAGAAATTAAAAATTGGTTGGTAGATGTTTTACAGGGGGACAAGAGCAAAATCTTTGTCGATTTGTCTAAAGTGATTCGAAATAAGTAAGCTACAGCAGTCTTACATTTCCTTACTCCGTGTGATTTATTCTCGCAGTTGAGCGTTTGAGACTCTGGTGGACGCTCTTATTCTGGTAGCCGCCCTCTCTTCTGTCAGCATAAGATTCCTCTCCTACCTGGGAACACTGCCCACTTGTTCTTAGGGCAGCGATGCTAGATTGTGTAGCGTTTCATCGTTTTGGCCCCAGAAACAGGGAGGCCGTCTCAAAACTGAACTTCCACATAGCCTTACTGGTTCCAAGGTCAGCACTTAGCCTCCCATTTCTCCTGTGTCTTTTGCATGCACGCACGGCACTGTTCGGTGAGTGGAGGTGAGTGTTTATGGGGAGAGGTGTCTGTGGCTGATAAGGACAGGCATGGGGTTGAAGGGACAGCCACCAAACTTTGTCAAGGTTTTGGCATTCGGGAAAACATTTCTTTCCAAGAAGGGGATAGGAACACTTTATTTTTTTTTCCTGGATAATTGTTTTTTTGCCATAATATTCCATATTAAACCATGTTATGAAAGGTTACTCCTTACATAATCTAGTGACAGGTTAACGCCTCTTCAGAGGTCACATTCATATTTACTGAAGGCATCATGTAGGTGTCGCTTTATTGAGAACTGTGTGGGTGTTGAAATTGCCGATGTTGAAGTTGGCGCCGTTGGATTTGGCTCCTGTAACGGGGCTTGCTCCGTGCGCAGAGCTCCAAGCTGCATTGCCAAGGCCTGTGTTTGGGCGGCTGGAAGGTCACTTACTGTAGAGCATTCTGACAGCACAGTAAGAAACAGTTCAGTGTGAGGGGTAGGTCTCACTTAATTTCACTGTACAATTAAGTAAGATTTATTAAAATATTGTAGGTTTATCAAAAATTCACTATTCTACTGGAGGATCTTTAAAGAGCAATAAGAGCTTGAAGAAATAATAGGGGAGATTTGGTGACAGTGACAGTGTGTTAATTGAAAGAAAGTAAAGAATTTATTAACAGATGGGATCCAAATTTGGCAAAAAAGATTTGTGATAAATCAAGGAGGAGAAATTATTTAATAAAGAGACCAATGATCAGTGAAGGAGGGGGGTATATTTAACGACTCTAAGTGAAAGGTTAAATGGCTTCAGTGAATTTCAGTTTAACAAAGAGGAAGGAAAACAATGTGGATAATTAGGCAGTAACAAGATCATACGGAAAAAACTCGGAAAACTGCCTCAGGTGTTAGGAGAATATCAGGTAGTGAACTTAACCTGCTGCAGTTATCTTTGAATATTCGCTTTTGCTCCAGAAATGGAGGGAGTGATGTTTGTAGTTACCTTTTGAGGAGGTGTGACTCTCTAGCACATTCATCATGTGTGGGTGTTAAAATGGTACCTGATAAGGAAATAAGAAAGATTTGTCTTCTCTCTGATTAACCCAATAATTTATGTGTGTGTGTGTGTGTATATGTGTGTGAATATTAAAGCCTTACAAAGATGTTGACAGACCCTTGGCCATTTTTACAGCTTCATATCTTATGTCTAAATTATGGAAAGGCCTTGATAATCACTCCTGGAATCAACATGAGGTCTAGTTTGATATGACATCTGTACTTATGATTCAGTAAAGGGAATAGTAAAGAAGATGAAGTTCATAGATGATTCCAAATGTAAGGGCGGTCTGAATATAGAACTTGGCTCCTATCATGCCATGTTGAGAAGAAGTTCATCCGACATATCCCTTATAATTACATCTTTCTTTTGCCACTGATATTCTTATAATTAGCTTGACTTTTCTTTGATTAGATATCACATCCGATGTAGTTGAGCATTAGCTATTAATGTGGAAGACCAATGACAAAGTCTGCTTTTCACAATGCTATCAGCTTCTCAACAGGTCACGAGCTCAAGTAGGCAGTGACTCCGGGGCAGCACGATTGTCCACTCAGTGGGGACGGGACAAGCTTCCAGGGGACGTGGGTTCTGGGCTCACTGCCACTAAGACACTGTGTGTCAATTCACTTGTCAGTTAACTTCTGTGGATTTTTTTTTTTTCTAGTAAGATGAAGAGATTGCATCGGATAATAACAAAGGGACCCTGTAACTTGACCTTTCTTTCTCCGTGATCATTTTATTTTCCAAATGCGTAGGTTACACTTATTTCATGAAGGGAGGCATGTTACAGCTTCTACTGGATACCTCTATAAGATTTTGTTATATTTAAAAATATCGACAATTTATTCATTTGGCAAATACTTTCTAAATGCTGACTTGGGGCACAGAACTAGCCACTGTGATACAACAGTAAAGAAAACAGACAGGCAAAGCACCTTTCTTCATGGAATTTGCTATATGACTCCATGTGTCTTGAATGAGACAAAATTAAAAACGGGCATTTTCAAAACTTACAAAAAATGGGTCAGGTGGGCTTACACAGAGGGACGCTTGCTATTCAGTAAGTCGGCGGACGCGCCAGCGTGGCCCGGGGCTGGAAAGGGCGCCCAGGAGTCCGGTTGCCCGTCTCTCCCCAGCCTCTGCTTCAGCCGCTCTGTGTTGGTAGCTCGGTGTCCGCCGTGGTGGGAGGGTGTCTGTCAATTGGAAAACACTCCATTTCCGGGCTTTAAAACTTAAACCCTTGACTTGCCTGGTTTACCAGCGTGCTATGGGCGGTCAGTGGCACGCGCGCCCGCAGGACAGGCGGGGTTTCTAGCCGGGTGCGTTTTGCAGTCAGCGCGGAGCGGGGCGAAGAGGCGGCTGCGCGGTGAGTGTTTCCAGGGAGCAACGACTGCTATGGGGCGGGGACTGAGTTACTGAAGGAAGCGGGGCTGGACTGGAAACGGGATTTCTAAGGCAGGGTGGGCGATACTCGACCGAAGAAAAGCTAGAGAGATTTCCTGAGGGCAGGTGTACGCAGCCTGAGGCAGGAGAGACCACCGCATGGAAGAAGTGGTAGGCAGTCTTGCTAATCTTGAACAAGGCGCCAAAGCTGGAGCTCGTACGAGCGTAGCAATGTCTAAATCACAGGTGAGCCTGTACCAGCTAACATGTCCCCAACAGGGCCAGATTTTCATTAGCAGTGAAAAATTGAAGACTTATTGAATTTTGTGGCCTTATCTCTTAGTGACACTTAAAAAAGTCTTTATACCAAATTATGGGCTCTGTACCAAATTGCAAGGCCATTAAAATGTTGCTTGTGGTAAATATTTTGTAGCATATGGATGTCGAATCTACCCCGATACAAGTGCCGTTTCCTGACCATCAACCCTAGGTTACTCCTAATCTGAAGTCGTTAACATAAACATCTGCACCGTGATTCGGGCTTCCAGCCAGGACGGCACAGCGACTCTCTACCACCATGCCGGCTTATGCTTTAATGATGACCCACTATGTGCGGTCACCTGAAGGGGGCAAACACAAGCCAGGGAAACCGGAAAACTCCTTCATGAATGTGCTGACGCTCAGCTTGAAACGGCACTTGGCTCTGTACTTGAGGGAGGTCTCAGCAGCCAGCAGACAGGCTGCCAGAGAAGAATCCAGAAGGTACTGCCTTTGAAAGCGACGAGCTTCCGGGCAGCAAGGCACAGAAGTGGAAACATGTAGCTCAAAATGGAAAACTCCTCCGTGGAGTTCAGCCACCCAGTGCCTGCCCGACTCGGTACCTAGATTTGCATCAGTTTTTTTTCTTTTTCTTCTTTAACCTGCACTATACATTCAGCACAGATATTCACGAAGTGGAAGCGGTGTTCTTTTTTTCTGTTATTCTTGGTATTGTCATTTTGGAATTCCAATAGTAGTGTTTATTTGCTAAACATAGGACAGATACACAGGAATGAAATAAACGTGCTGTCTAATCAAATAACCTTTTTTCCTCCCCATTTTCAGCACTGTATCTTGGAGCAATAACTATTCAAAGAAAAGAACTATCATGATTTTGGCAGTTATTAACTTATTAAGCTGTCTCAAAGAATTAAGTATTATGTGCAGTTTGAAGTGATAAATTTATTTTTCAACTTCACATGGAAAATTAGCATGAAAAGAAGAACCTCATTTCTGTTTTCCTTTTTTAAGTGTGCCCTTTCCCACAGGGGAAACATAAATAGATTTATTGTGACTTGGAGTCTTGAAGAAATCGCAGCCAGTGATGTTGTTGGTTATCATAATTGGTGAGCTTGAAACAGCGGCTGACCTGGAACTCGGTGGCTGAATGAGATTTGAAGGTTTCACTGGCAAAGTGGGACTTGAACATCCTGCCAGAATTTGAAATATGCTCTATCATCATATGCTGTAGCTGTGCTTTGAACTTTCTAAATTTTTGACTTTTTATGAGTATTGTACTTCAGAGCACCATGGCACTGCTGCTTCTGAATGACAGACAACTAATAACGCAAGAGTTGAGAAGTAAATTCTTTGAATTTTTCCCTAGGTTTTTTTACAACTTTTTTTTTTTAAGTGATACATACTTGAATGGATGATATTTGCTTTGATATTAGCATGGGATTGGGTTAAAATAAATTCAGAGTATATACAACAAAAGTACAAATACAGAAGCAAAATAATCATGGTAGACATATTGAGTACTTGAAAACATTAGTGGTAGGCTGACTGGTGAACAGAGGACACTATGATTCCTGAGGATATGATTTTAATATGTTTGGAGGTTATGATTTTTGCTGTAAGCAAGTCATTTTATTGGATATGGCGTAGAATGAGATGTATATAACAGTCATGCTACTATTGTCTTTACTTATTCCAACTTTTCAGTTTTCACTGACATTTTAAGAAGTGGAATAACAGAAGTAAATGTGTGGGTAAGTTCTAGGTGTCTTTTTGCTCCTAAGAAGGCAGATGACCTGAATAAGCCACCTAGTCAGTTAGAACCTTAGTTTCTTAAGCTCCGCAATCCTGACTTTGTCCTGGGTGAGTTTTTTATAAATTTCACTCTAATGATACGTAAGTGCTGGCATGCACAGAACCTCTCTGAACCCCGCTCTTCTTCCAACCTAGTCTGTGTTCATTCTCAGATGAGGGCTGTCCAATAGGAATATAATGTGAGTTCTGTTTATAATTTTAAGTTGTTTAGTTGGCATGTGAACAAAGGAAAGAGAAGTCAGGGAAATTAATTGTAATAATGCATTTTATTTGACTCAACCTGTTTAGAATATTATTCCCAGATGTAATTGATATTAAAAATATTAATGAGATATTTTACATTTTTGAAATACTAAATCTTGAAGTACTAAGCCTTGAAAACGTGGTGTGGGCTCCTCGGAGCACAGAGCAGTTCAGACCTGCGACCTTCAATGTACCAGTGAGAAAAGCTTTTCGCCTTCGAGGGGAAGGAAAATCAGTTTGCAGACCCAGCAGATGTGGCTGAGAGGTCTTTCCTGCCGGCCGTCTCTTCAGGCCTGTGCCTTACAGTGAGCAAGAGAGACCGAACTCTACCCTGAGTTGCGGGAAACGAGACTGCGATGGCTGTAAAGGGGGTGACCAGGAGCAGCTGAGACATTGCTTGGCCTCCCACATCCAGTGCATGTGCTTCAGGGCAAAACAGCAAACATAAGGGACCCGCAAAATTCAAAAGCTAGAATTACAAGATCCCTTCAGCCAAGGGCAGTGGAAGGCAGGAAGGGAAGGTGGGGTGGGAGATGGCACGGGGAGAAAAGTGTTCAAGTCAGTCCGGGCGTGGGGGCCGGCAGATGCTGGCAAAGGCTAGAAAGGAGCTGCAGGAAAACCCGTGGTCCTTCCAGACTCCCGGGTGTTAAAAACCCACACGTTGGCGTCAGGAAGATGGGGCCCTACATGCCCCAGAGACATGTAGGCCCTGGACTGTTCTTCTCCTGTTAACTCCAGCCAGTCTGTTCCACATTTCTCCCCTAAAAGCCCTGAAGACCTAAAATTGTTTTAATGATGAAATCCTAGGCTTCTTGGTGGTTAGTGGAA
Organism: Mormoops blainvillei; assembly: GCA_004026545.1. Classification (NCBI taxonomy): domain Eukaryota; kingdom Metazoa; phylum Chordata; class Mammalia; order Chiroptera; family Mormoopidae; genus Mormoops; species Mormoops blainvillei. The sequence goes on along the minus strand of PVJD01009346.1, from coordinate 50,657 downwards.
GAAAGTAGGCATCTAGGGCAGAGGGGGATTTTATGGGGGGCACACTGGGCGCACGCCCTGGGCCCTGACTTCTGAAGACATGTTTTTTATTTTCCCTGTCTCTCTCTCTCTTTTTTAAGGGGCTCAATATTTTCTTCTGTGCCTGGGGCCTCAGTCGACCTTTATCTGCCTGTGATCCAGGGTGGGTAGTGCCCCCAGCAGCACTCCTTTTCTCCTGTCCAGTGGGCAGCTACCTAGGATGCTATGGGATGCCCAGAGCTAGGGTGACAGGTCGCTTTCTCGGTTTCTCTGTAAATGAATCCCAGTACCAGCATTTCATCCTGAGCAGTAAGGGTTAATCACATCCTGGGGACAATGACTGACATATGCTTCATCCAAGGGTATGCCTTCTGTACTTGGAAGCTAATACAGAGGAATACCTTGGTTAAGTTGTGCTGCTGCTGACTTTACAGGGAAGCGATGGGTCCCCCGAGGTGATCAGTGGAAAGCAACTGGCAGTTAGTAGATCTAGTTGCGGTGAGGAAGAGTGGCTTCAGTTCTTATCTGTTCCTTAATATTTTTATTGTGTTGGCCAAAAAGTTTATTTAGTTCTTTCCATATGATGACTCTAATAGTGCTTAGTTGTCTTTAACTTCATTCAAAACAATTTTGTTGGACTGTATTGTGACAACTGCAATATTAGTATGCATTAAAAAAATTCAAAATTGTTGAATTTTTGTGCAGCCATTTTAATATTGAAGATGGAAGATGATGTGCAACATTTTCAGCATGTTATGCTTTATTATTTCAAGAAAGGTAAAAACGCAACTGAAACACAAAGAAAGATTTGTGCAGTGCATGGAGAAGGTGCTGTGACTGATCCAATGTGTCAAAGTAGTTTGTGCAGTTTCACTGCACTGTTAACATTTTGGCCAAAGAATTCTCTGCAGTGGGACTGGCTCAGGCACTGGAAGATGTTAGCAGCCCCCCGGCCTCTGCCCACTGGAAACCAATAGCGGGTGGGAGACGGCATACTCAAAACACCCAAATCAGTAAAGTTACTGGTGAAAATGAAAAATGTCTTTTACTTTACAGAAAAAACATAATGGACCTTTTGGCCAACCCAATACAGTGGGCCGTCTCCTGGCTTCTTAATTTTTCTAGCATATTTCAGTTGGATGAGAGATTATTCATTCTTTATAATGCAGTGTATTGTTTTTTTACCCAGCCAAATCCTATTATGAACCTCGTGAGCTGGCAGCAGGCTTTCCTGAGGCAGCATAGCCATGGATGCTGTGGGGAACGATAGGTATTAATTGGAGAGTGTTACTTCTGGGAGACCTTTAAGAAATGCTAAACATGCCGAGGAAGTGACTTTTGCTTTGATTTCACAAGTATTTGTTTAAAATCTAATTGTTTGATCTGCAAGAAAACCAGAGGTCATAAACAGCAATGAATAAATTGTCCACAGGAATGTATTTGCATATAGTAAGAATGTGTTGCCCTTTTCTCAAAAAGAAAAAAAGGGTAATAGCCAATTATCATATTTAAAATGGTAATTAACCTTCTCATCTCTGTAACTCCAAGCAAGTCCAGACATGAACTCAGGGTCCAGCATATTGTTTTCAGTGTAAACCTCAGTCATTGTTGAAAATTTATTCTCTAAAACCAACAGTATTGTGCTTAAGTGTGTATGATCAGTGTGACTCTCATAAGGAGGAGAAGAAAAAGTCAAAATATTTAACTGCAACCAAATACTTCCTTTGAAATGAATATCATCTTTAATAGAACTGCGTATAGTTCTGGGCTGTATATACAATTGGAAATTTTAGAATTAAAAGGTTTCGAAAGCTTACTCTGTGCTGGGAATTGTTCTAAATTCATATATATATATATATATATATATATATATATACACACACACACACACACACACACACACTTCTTTTAATCTTCCCAATAACCATATGAGGCAAGAACTGTTATGATATTTGGAGGACCCTGAGGTGCATGCCGGTAAATGACCCAGGGTCACCAATAAATGCAGGAGGGAGGATTCAGACCAGAGACTTCTGACTTTGGAGCTGTGCACCTGACCCCTTGGCTTCTCTGCCAGTTAGCCTGTCAGTCAGTCAGGGAGTCAGTGAGTCAGTCTGGTTTTCTGATCATGAAACTTACTGCTATACCCTTAACTCAGAGCTGGTACGCTCATTTCTAAGTCGAACCTTCCTCGGGATGGAGATAAGGTGTTTCTAATGGACTGATAAATAAGTGTGCATATAAAACCGTAAATACGGTACATTTCAATGTACCTCAGAGCCATTTTATACAGTAACAATAATCCCTTTTTGTTTGTTACAGTTATTGTAGCTGACATATATACTGCTACGCCAAGTAAGCAAATTTTTTTATGAAGTTGTTTATTTTTAACTTAAAAAGAAGCCCTATAGTTTGCAAAAGTCAAGGAGGGTTTCTTTTTCCAGGCCTCCTCCCCCACTCCTTACCTTCCCCTAAAAAGGTGCTCAATTTGATGATTTTTCATGTCCTTTTTAAGCAATGTCTGGCCCCAAACTCCTCCTCTTATCCCCTGCAATTAAATGAAACCAAACTTACTCATTTTGGAATGGAGAGCACTGTCGAGGGCTGGTTCCTTGATTGAGGAGGGCTTGGCAACTGTCTTTCACGAGCCGGAGTGGAGCTCGGGCGGGGGAGGGGGGGGCGGCTGGGTGTGGGCGCTTCACATGAAGCCGGGTGCCCCGGAGGGCAATTGATGACGAGCAGGGCCTTGTCTGGCAGCACAGCCACCCGGAATGAGCTGTAAAGAAATAAAACTCTTGAGGATTTAATGCGTCCTGCCAAACAGGGGTCAGATGCCCAGGTGTAGCAGCAGTAATGGGTCTCACTGCCCTTTAAAACAGTTGGGAGTTTGGAGAGTAAAAGTTAAGCAGTTGGCAGTTCTTATGTATTCCTAGCATTTGTGCGATGGGACAGGTAGGGTCCACAGAGAATGAATCAGGCTAGATTTATGTAAAGCTAGGCCGTGGAGAAACATCAGAGGAGAATTAATAATACAGTAACAGCAGCTAATGCTCACAGGACATTGTCTGTGCCCAGCATTGTCCTAGGCACTGTTATATATATTAACTAATACAGTTATGAAAGGAACGTCAGCAGCCCGATGCGCATTTGCATAGCAGCGCTATGACTTGTACACTACGGGGTTTGCTCCCAGTTATCAGTGCCGAGTGGGGCTCAGGGCACAGTGCGGTGCGTGGGGGAGGCAGGGGTCAGCGTGAAGCACCTGCCTGCGTGTCCCATGCCCTGAGCTGCCCTCCCCGCTCTTCCAGATGAAGGTGTGAGAGAGAAAAGCAAAGGGTAAGCGATTATCTACGATCCAGAGTGGGGCCTGGGCTGCGTGTGTTTGAGGCAACAACCATGCCTGAAGTTACACTGCTGGTTAGGGTTTTTTGTGTTTTTTTTTAATTTTGTTAAATGTTGGCATTAATTTTTTAAAGTTTTATTTATTTTTTTTAGAGAGGGGGGAAAGGAGGAGGAAAGAGGAGAGAAACATCAATGTGTGGTTGCCTCTCACGCGCCCCCCTACTGGGGACCTGGCCTGCAACCCAGGCATGTGCCCTGACTGGGAATTGAACTGGCAACCCTTTGGTTCGCAGGCCGGCACTCAATGTACTGAGCCACACCAGCCAGGGTAGCTGGTTAGGGTTTTGATGAACAGATCAGTCAGGTCATCTGAGGTAATGAACTGGCTTAGTCCTGTGTGTCAGACAGGGTGACATTGGTTAATAACATATGGGTATAGTTTGTACAATTCTATAACACATCATTGGCAAATTGTATTGGGTGTTCACCACCCCAAGTCAGCATGGTGAAGCTTCTTAATGGCCAACTTCACTTTCAATTTCTTTTTAAGTTTATATACAGTCATAGATTCCCGAAGACCTTAGAAATTAGCTAGTGCAAAACACAGATTTTGGTGATGAGTGACTTACCCCAGGTCACAAAACTTGAATGGCAGTTGGAGTTGGGACCCTGTAGGTAAACTGTGTAAGAATTGTTAGAGATGGACATACTAGCATGTCAAATAGGCCCTTAAATGCTTGGAAACTTTGAATTTTTAGTCAGGAAAAGCCTTATTATTATAAATTTATGGGTTTTAATGTTGAAATTGTTAATTTCTAGGTGTTAATTATACCTTATTAGTGTGTTTACTAATAAGTGTGTTTACTGTTAACAAGTTAACTTTCTCGTTAATATGAGTAGCTTTGGAAAATCTTTGGATATAAAACTATTTTGAAAATATAGAGGCAAAATAGTGTTAAGTGATGATCATGTTATCTATAACATTGTTTAGTGATTATAAATTCAGTGTATCAAGTTGGGGGATGTTGATACAATTGAGCTGGAAATTGACAAGTGTACAAAATCAGTTTGCTCAAATGATTTTGAGAGTTATGTTAGTTGATAATTAAAAATATATACATTTACAATGTTAAAATTAAAGTATATAAATAAGGATAAAGATCTTTATGCAAATCGCTTATAATATAACCCCCCTAAAAAGGCACTGTCTGTTTTTATTAGGACTTTTTCCGTGTTTTGTGTACATATGTGTATGAATGATACATGCAGAGTGGAATTATGTCTTACAAAGATTTGTCTCCTACTTTTAAAATTCAACAACATAATGGCAGCTCCCCTTGTTTCCATATCAGTAAATATAGGAATATTGTGCAGTCCCTGAAAGTAGAGTGATGATTGCTTCCAATTTTTGCTAAAACAACATTATGCTAAACATTGCTTTGCCTTGCAAACAACATGATATACGTCCCTGCAGGTAGATCGTTGTGTAATCTGATTCTTGCTCTGAATGCCTTCACATTTGCATGAGGAAAACAGAGCCTCATAGAAACCATTGCAAGTGTCCGGAATAAAGTGAAAGCCCACGAACATGTCTCAGTAGAAGGTGTTTGCCGTAGGTCAGAGGGGTGTGCTGAAGTCAGTATGTAGAGAAAGACTGCAAAGAAAGGAGGGCTGGAAGGTAAAGCCTCCCTCCAGAAACCATGAGGCTGGGCGTTGGGAGTGAGAACGGTTACAGCTCTTCAGGGAGGCAGCTTGGCAGTGTGCCCCCAGAGCCTTAAAGAACTTTCATCTTTGCTAGAACGAACACATATATACATTTTTTTCTAGGATGCAGTCTGCTTTTTATTTTTGTTAGAACATATTCTGGAAAATTGGAAACATATACAGCCTCGTTTCATCTGTAATTCCCTACCCAGTATCATTTTGTTACAGATTCTGGGCATTTTATTGCTCTTTAATTTTGATTATTGTTTTTGATATATAGTAGTTTAATTTGGAGGACTATATTTTAGGTAAAGAATTTGAAATACTGGAAAAACTTGATGCCTGATATGTTCCTTATAGAATTATTGACAATGGTAAAACATTAAAAGCAACTGCCAGCACTCAGACAAAACATGAATTGCGAGGTGTGGCCTTGATGGGATGCTCTATTAGAGTAAAACCTGGGAAGAGTTCAAAGCAACTGGAGTAAAAGCTTCTGTTATGTTAGATAATAAAAAATAATTTATAAGTATATACAATCAAGTGTGCAGGCAAAAATTTGGCTTGGAAAAATATGAGAAGGCTATATGGGCAAACAGGAAATCATGATTTAGTTGGATGACAGTGTTGTGGGTGATATTTTTTCCCCTTTGTCAGCTATTCAATATAGTTCATATCTTCTGTATTGACCATTAATTAGTTTTATGATGGGAAAAATTCAATGAACTTGAACTGTGATGAAAACATGGAACACCATATTTGGCTTTAGAGACCCACACTACCTGACTAATCGTTTATGGTAATTGTGGGAACTAATTATAAGAACAAATAAATATCAGTCTTCTGGATTGCATATTTTGCAAATGACTTTTCTTTCTTGTAAATTAAAAATTGTTTTTTCAATTATAGTCGTTATTCAATATTGTATTAGTTCAGGTGTACAACCCAGTGATTGGACATTCATGTAATTTACCAAGTGATCACCCTGATAAGTCTAGTTCCTACCTGACACAGTACACAGTTATCACAATATTATTGGCTGTCTTCCTCATGCTGTACTTCACATCCTTGTGCCTGTTTCATAACTGCCAATTTGTATTTCCTAATCCCCTCATCTTTTTTACCCATCCCCCCACCCTCCCGCCTGGCATCTGTCGGTCTATTCTGTGTCTGTGAGTCTGTTTCTGTTTTATTTGTTTAGCAAATGACTGTTTTCAGTCCCTCCTTTTCCTAGTTAACTTTTTTCTTTTTTCCACTTTAAACAAAAAGACGTCAAACATTTCTTTTTAAAAAAACATCCCCACAAACACTTTTACTTATGAAATACAAATAGAACAGTAATAAAATACCCCACTCTTCTTTCTTTCTGAAATGTTAATTGCCATTAAATTTGCTTATTATTTCTAACTGGACTTCCTCTAATGGCTTTCAGGTACTGGAATTTGTGCTTACACTGTTAAATGCCAGTGTGCTTCACTGTATTTGTAGAAGAAATGTTCCTTATCTAATAATATTTGGATAATGACAGTTAAAATTTCTTTAGAAACTCAATTCCTGTGCCTAGATCTTTATATATAGTGTTTTGTTTGTGTGATTTATTGAAATTCAGGTATCTTGAGACTGAGTTAACATTTTGTACCTGGGGCTCTGGCTACCTTCTCAAAGAAAGTGACAAAAAGATGAGAAAGGTAGGAGCATCAGGAAAATTTGCTTTTTTGGGAAATTTTTGAAGAAAGAATTAAAAAAATTAAAATCAAATTTATTGGGATGATATTGGTTAATAAAATTACATAGGTTCCAGGCGAACATTTCTGTGATACACGGCCTGTATTTTGCACTGTGTGCCCACTGCCCAGCATCAAGCTGTCTTCCGTCTGTAGGGTTGACCCCCGTCACCCTTTACTGACTCCCTTGCCCCGGTACCCACCACACAGATTCACGGAGGAGAGAATTTTTTGAGATGAAATAGAGTAGAGAGGCAAAGGAGGAGAGATTGGGGAAATGATTTTGTTGGTAACTTAAGGTAGGTTTTCTTTTTTTTGTGACTTGGGGTAGTCCCATGGTGGGTTAAAATAGAAAGTGTATCATGAATATTATTGATGGTAATTATAATAGCTTTCTATGAAAATCTAAATTTTTTGGCTATTTTGAAACTACTTGTAGTAGAAGGCCCAACTGATAGCTTACGGGGAATAATTTACATTTTAATAGAAATTTACTCATACAAAGAAAATATGCAAGGAAAATTTGCTCTCACATAAAGCTTTATGCCAACCAAATAGTCAAAAATACACATTTTATTTATTCACTTATTGAAGAAATAACTTGTATCTTGGAGACTGAAGCAGATTAAGTGGCCCGAAAGCTGCAAAAGAGAAAAATATATGGGAAATTTAAGTTTTAAATCTTTTAGACAAAAATATCTGGGTAGTATGGTTCTGTTTAGAAACTCAGTGATTTATATGCTGTATCTTGAAAGGACTAAAGGAGTGGTGAACATTTTTCACATGTCACAGAATTTTATGTGTTTGCTTCATGGGACAAATTGGTGACATTTGGAGACTTTACAATAACTTTGTGGGCAGAACTAGGGCATTTGTGACAAGAAAAGTGCAGGGTCCCGTCTACAGAAGAGAGTGAGTCATGAGTTTGTCCTGTGTAGCCGCATTCCGCACACCTGGCCTGGCCATGGTGCTGGCGATGCCTGTGCTGCGCTATGTCCCCTCGGGACCTTCAGCTGGTTTAGCGAGTACGGACAGGGTGCTTTGTTGGCCAGCGTGGTTGCAAGAGGTAAATTTCTGTTTATGCACATGTGTTCTGGTCCCACTGTCTGTGGCGGCTAGGCTCCTATAGTTCCCTCTTTTTCTTTCAGCACACACACACAGAACTAAATGTTAAGGAGTAAAATTTAGCAAGAGATCGGATTGCTATCATCCATACGGATTTCGAATATTAGGCTTTTAAATCGGGAAGTGCCTTCGTTCCCTTACATTTCAGCCCACTTTTGCAAAGGCAGAATTTAAGGCACAGGAAAAGCAAATGTGCTGTTCTCCCGAGAAGCCGGCCCCCCGACGGTCCATCCTGCGCATGTACAGCAGCCTCTGCTGTGTCTGATTTTACAAGATTAGTGCGGAAATGCTCGCGTCACCAGGGAGGGAATTTCCACGTGGACAGCGCTTCACTTGCGTGGCCATGGTTTCAGTAACCGAGCCAGCCAGCTCCTTGGGACAAGTACCATTTGTTATGAGAGGGAAGAGAAAGGGGAGGCAGCTCCTGGAAGTGGGACACTGAACCTGCGGTTATAGGAAACGTGTTGGACCGAGAGTCCCAGGGCCTGGGACGCAGTTCCGACAATGACACTTATTAACCGTTTGACTTTGGGCAAAGTTCTAAACTCTCTAAGCATAAGTTTTGTCATGTACGAAATGGGAACAAAGCTTGTTGTACTTAACATCATGGGTTAATTGTGAGAATCAAGGCTATTGTGAGAAAGTTCAAGGTCCAGCTCACCAACATGTGTGACCGCTATTCTAGGCAATCCTGTAGACCCCCGCAAAAAAAGAGACAGTTAAAACTTGTTTACCTCAAAGGGTCGTGGGTTTGATTCCCCAGTCAGGGCACATGCCTGGGTTGTGGGTCAGGTCTCCAGTAGGGGGTGCGCGAGAGGCAACCGCACATTGATGTTTCTCTCCCTCTCACTCTCTCCCCCTTCCCCTCTGTCTAAAAATAAAATAAAATCTTGGAAAAAAAAACAAAACAATGAAACTTGTTTACCATATTATGAAAGGCCAAATACTGAGAAACAACATTTAGCAGGAAATCCGCTTGTTAAGTCATGTAAGCGTTAGAGTATTAGGTTTTTAATTTGGAAAAAGGAACCTGAGTCTTTGGGAGAGAACTTTGTGTCTTTTATCCTCAAGGAGGTAACAGTGGGTTGGAAAAATCCACTGTTGGATCCTTCAAACAAAAAGCCTTATGATCTGTTGACTGAGATTGTTATTAGAACAGCAGTTTTACACACTGTTGATTAAGACTAGATTGAAGATGGAAACGGAATGTCGGCAGTGCATCTGCAAGGAAGAAGGAGGTTATGTCTTTAGGACGAATGCAGGTGGTGGTTCTTTTCTGTGAATTGCTGCCTCTAAGCCCGCCCTCTCTGCTACAGCATCTCTTTGGCCTTCCACTCCAGACCAAGCCACCATGGTTCAATCAGGGACCCGCCTTTTATTTTTACCTCTAAAGCAGGGGCGTCTGCATGCAACCCAGGATGGCTGTGAATGTGACCCAACACAGAATCATAAATTTACTTAAAACACTGAGATTTTTTTGTGATTGCATGTTACAGTGTATTTAACGTGTGGCCCAAGGCAACTCTTCTTCTTCCAGTGTGGCCCAGAGACACTGAAAGGTTGGACACCCCTGCTAAAGGATTTTTTGGCTTCACCTAGATTTTGGCTCTTCATTTTAAGGTCCATACATTGCCAGCAGTGTAGATGGATTATATCAGCTCTGGTATTTAAGCAGATGATGACCATCGCGTGAGAGGGTTTTCATTTTAAGCTGTTCGCCACTTATAGCCATGGTATATATTTCCATATTTTTAACTTTGGTAGTTTTTGGTTCATAAGATGCACATTTCCCCCCACATTTCAACACACCTGAAATTCAGGTGCGTCTTTAAATTGATAGCTTCTTACCCTCTGTCGGCCACGTGGTGGTCTCAGTGTCATTGTCTGTGCACATGTGGGTGTGGCGATGGTGCCCATACTGTCTGCCCCCTGCACTTTAGGGACTCTTATAATTGCCAAATCCTGTCATTTGGCCTTAGAAAGAGAAATCGTATGTACACAAAGGCAAAAGCAGAGCAGTGGAAAATGTGACCGAGAGAAAAAAATACAAGAGATCTTAAATAATAAAAAAAATGCATCATAGCTTAGTTGGCTGCTTTATTTTTTTCCTTCTTCCTATAAACAATAAAAGTCCGTCATATAATGATGGCGTTTAGGGTTCACTGAAGCATGCTGTATTATTTTTAGGTGGCATAATTTAAATGTGATCTAGTGGAAAATTTAAGAATATGTGTTCATGGAAAGTAAATGTCATTTCAAAAGAAGTTACCGACTTTAATTAAAGGTTAATTTTTTAAAAAGTCAAGACTTTCAAACATAAAAAGAACAGGTGTCAAATTTTTATTTTGCTCATTAATTAGTGAGAAAACCAGCAAGATGTTGTCATTTGTTCTAGAGCATCCTATACAGTCAGTGTGTGGTGAATGTCCAACAGCTGCAAAACTGACCACACCCATAGACCAGTCTGCTTGTGCCTCATGACGGTGGCTTCTTTTCCACTGGGCAAAATTAATTTGCATGTGTATGGAAAAGAATCTTTTATATTATTATGTGTTTTACTGTGTAAAGAGTGGTAAAGTAGCTGCGTGATACTGAAAGACTTAAGCTCTCGTAGAATCAGACGACCTGGAAGACTACACTACACAGAATACTCATTTTTTTTCATATTTCAAAGCCTTTCACATTATTTCCTGACAAATCTTAGAGTTTCGAAGGCCTTTTACTGAACCTGAACTTTATAGGAAGGATAGGAAGGAATATATGGGCCCCCCCCCTCTTTTTGTGGGAGGGATCAGGGCCCATTCTGATGACTCGTTTAATATTAATTTCCTCTTTTTTCCCCCTAATAGGCTTTTATGGAGGCTGTTGAGGGAGGGGGAACTGAGAGAAGCAAATGTGCAGTAAGGGTGGGGAGGAGGGCGCCGAGGATGTTGTAGGTAACAATGAAAGGAGGTGGTAAATTTAGGAGATGGGTTCAGGGCAGGAGACACTGTGAAGACCACCCCTCCCACCCCAGAAGGGGAGGAAACCAGGTCAACAGTGGGACACTTGGGCTCTTATAACATAAAACGAGGTCAGCCCAGAACAGAAGTACAGCGAAGGTTCTAATAAAGGCTGAACGGTGCATATTTCATTCCCACTTGTAGCAACGGACTCTTACCCATGATACCACGAGGGTGAGGCACATCACATGCAAATTAAGTTGTTAGACTTGGAGCTGCCTGTGGCCTAGTTAGTGCTACCTCAGGTCGGGAGGTCGGTCAGGCGGAGCTCCAGGCAAAGCGAGAGGCCATTTGCTCAATCGGCTTTCAATCACTTGCTGTGTGCCAGGCACTGTTGTAGGTGCTTGGGATGGGTCCGTGGGCAAAACGGCATCAGTCTCTGCCCCAGGGAAGCCCACTTTCTTTCTGATAGGAAGAGGCAGATACAAAATGCAACACACGTGTAAAGGACACAGCACGTGGGCTGGTAAGCTCTACAGAACACGCTGGAGGGGGAGGCGGTGGCAGCTCGCTGCCCTACATGGAGTTGGACGCGGGCCCTGAGTTGGAGCGTTGGCGCGACCTGCTGTTCGGGCCTCCCCACCACTTGGCGCTCGGGAGGGATGGGCGGCAGGGCGGCAGCCGCTGTTTCCCAGGACTGCGATGAAGTTGCATAATTAACAATAATAAAGCACTGGTGAGGCAGTTTTGTCCTTTCCTCTATCAGCAATAGAAGATAATAAAATACGTTGTAGGAAAGTGGGCAGCCAATTACCTGAGTTCAACACCAGGGATAATTTTGTGGAAACAAACCTTACTTAGGAAGGATTTGGGTAGCATTTGAGTCATATGCTGCATAGGAATTTTATGACAATTTTGTGTACCTCTGGTTTGTTTAGGGATTTCTAAGATTTAATTTCTCTTCAAAAGACCAGTATAAACAATGCTATATTGGCAAAACTGTGCATATCTCGACAGCCTATGAAAATAATAGTTAGCTTCTGGCTTTCAGTTTCAAATATGTATCAGAAACTGCCTGACTAAACCTGATATATAAATATATATATTCATGGTAGAGTATAAAAAATTGTTGCTGATAAGAACTTTACAATAAGGTTCAGAATTAGACTATAAACCTACATCTTGATTAACATATAAATGTTACTTAAAAAAAAGTCTGAACTGTTCCTGGCGTCACCGAGTGGTGCAATATCTTCAAGGGGCATCCCCCATCCCCTTCCCCACTGCCCGTTAGTGGCCACAATTGTTGCAAGTCTGTGGAAAGATACTATGAGGTTTATATTTTCTGGCACCTGTATATTTTCTCTTCTGCTTAAGCTTTCCTTTTAAAAGAGTAATTATTGACTTCTTGTTTAGGCTATAATGTTATGTCTGGGGAACATGTGGGGTTTCTTTACAGACTAAGCAGCGTTCAGGCATTTTCTTTTGATGATCTTGCTCTTCAATCACTAATTATTATGCTTTATTAATTTGTGGCCTTTATGCACTGGTCTGTTTGATACTCTTTCTTCCTTTGAAGCTAAGTCAGTTTGCCTTGCTCCTCTACTCTTTCTTTCCTACTTTCTCTTATTCCTCCCTTTTCTTTAATTACCCTATTTCGCATCCTCTACCCTGTCAGTACTCTGCACAGCGGATTGTCGAAGGTGAGCCCTGAACTCCAAAAATGCTCACAATGTCTAGAGAACACGCTTGAATGCACGTTCTCTCCTTGTGCCTTACAGTTTTTATTATTCTTGGTCTTCATATCTGTGCTGCTTGATTATTCACCATGGCCTTGTATGGTTTTACTCCTTTGAAGGCTAAAACCATTTAAACTAATATACGTACATGAGTGTGTATGTGCCCTTTTTTCATCTTTCTTCCAGGAAAATGGGGGAATGAATTGGTAGGAAGGAGGAGAGAAGGCAGGATGTTTTGTCACTTCGGGGGGCAGTCCTCACCCGAGCTGAGAGTACCTACTGGGGCAAAGGATATGAGGAATTGTGTGTGTGTGTGTGTGTGTGTGTGTGTGGCTTTCCCCAGCATTTTTCTGTCTCAGAACCTTGTACTACAGGTGCTTAGGGATCTGGGAGCAGAACTTTTCCTATAAAGTAGAAGAGTGGTCGTGAGAAGGGAAATGGGCACAAAAGTTCTACCTGGGAGGCACTTTCTGACACGTAATAGTTTTAGGAAAGAGTTCACATACAAGTTGAAGATTTGGAAATTGATTCCTTTAAGAATCTATGTGCCCATCTACCCTTTGGGAAAACCTTCCTAGAATTCCGGGGCACATATCTGAGCTCTGGTTCGGAGAGCACGGGGCTGTGCCCTGTACTTCTGTCCCTGAAGAACGCTGTGCCCTCTCTTTTACGCTAGTGCGTGCGTTACCAATAGGTCAGCTGGTGAGTATTTTCCAGGTATGTGTTATCTGTAGTGCTGGGCTGGAGCGCGAAGTACTCGGTAGACGTCGCACTGGGGAAATGATAACGAAGGAAAGGAAGGAGAACAGGAAGGGAAAGAGGAAAAGGAAGTTAAAACAATTTTCAAAAGCCCAGCATTATTTACAGCTATTTACACATTTTAAGTTCCTTAGCCATATTTAGACCGTAGGAAGCAGGTTGTAACACTGTTTCCATTTTATAGAGAAGGAAACTGTCGAATGGAGGCTGAGCAACTTGTCTGAGCTCGAGTGGCAGAGCAAGGATGGGAGTCAAGTCGAACCAGGTAGTCTGCTCAAGAGCCCCAGCCTTCGCAGCATCTTCCCAGTTGCACAGACACACGGATGTATGTGTACATCCTGTACAGAGACACACGGGTGTATGGGTACATCCTGTACAGAGACACACGGATGTGTGTATACATATTTCCAGTGCATCAGATGAGCTAGGGCACAAATATGTGCATCGGCAAGTACAGGAATGTGTAGATTATATTAAAACATAAGGAAAAGGATATTGTAATGAGCGGAGAAGCCAAATTTAATAGGGGAATATAGAAAAGTAGTAACTAACCCATGTAATTCTCCCAAGTGACAAGGGAACTGATTTTTTAAATTGTTACATTTAAAAAATGAATAATAATACAAGGGTAAACTGTCTCTCATGCTCACAATTGTTCACATCTGTAAACCTACTTTTGTCCCACCCTGTACATTTAGTGTCATGTGTGATGTTTACAGAGACATGATTTAAAATTTTATTTGAACTTTTTTTTTTCACCTTTTGAAATTGGATGCTGCCCAGTGCACACACTATATTCTTTACAGTTCAGGTTTCACATTCATACTACCATTTAAAATTTCCTTCTCGTTATAATGGGTAGAAAATCAAATGACTCCTCTTTTAACTCCCCATTCCTTGCCATTGCAGTTGCATTGAGAGAATGGCAACCACACTACGTTTCAGATATTTACAGTGATCCCCACATTTAAAAATAGAGGGGAAAATGGGTGGCAATGGAATACAAAATATATAAACATATTAATTATATTTGAGTTAAATAAGATATATAATTCAGATATTTGAATTAAATGTAATTTTGGAGATTTTAATGATTTCAGCCTTTTGTGTTGTGTCAAAATTTGAAAACATGGATTCTGATGTCCCTCTTCCATATATATTTTTTACTTAATACTAAATGTTTTTCAGTTACCATTTTTACACTCAGTATTATTTTGTGTCAGTTTCAGTTGTGCAGCACAGTGGCTAGATATTCAAGTACCTTATAGAATGTTCCCCCCCATATCTCCACTGTCCCCCTGGTCCCGCACACAGCTATTACATTATTAGTAACTATGCTCCCTACACTTTACATCCCCGTGACTGCTCTGTGATGACCAGTTGGCTGTTTCGAGCCCAGTTCTGTGCTGCACACCTTGGTGCCGGGAAGGATTGTAACACAGGGCTCTGCTATGTCCGTGGGCTCAGCGCATCCGAGGACACTGGGTAAGTGTTTGACCACTGCAAATTTACCAGGCTTCCTGGAACTGAGTTTGTTTGGAGCTGAAGATCAGGCAGGTGTCCTCTGCCACCCTTCCCAGCTCAGGCACCGTTCCTCCGTGAGGTCGCAACCATCCGCCGTCCTGAAGGCCGCGTGGTACTTTGGTGACCTCCTAAAAGAGCCTTCTCTGTTATCCTCTTTGGAAAACCAACTGTTTTGTGGGTCACAGGTATACATCATTAAGAAGGGTGCATGTTTCATCTTTAAAATGAAGAGGATGGAATGAGATACACTTTAAACCCCCTTCTTAAAAAAACAAACACAAAACAATCTATGCTCTTACGTACATGTGTTTTTACTAACTGATTCAAAAGTTTTGCTGGGTGCTCTGGAAAGAAAAAGTGAAGAGGAAATCCTGTTTTTCCAAAGCAGATGTGACATCAGGATGTTTCTAGGGGGTCGTGTGGAGGCCATGTTCCCCTGTGACGCTGCTCTGTGCACGTAGAGGCTTCATCTGTTGCACTTAAATGAAAATTATAACCAGGTCCGAGCGAGCTCGGTTTGGCTTTTCAATTAACAGGGCTGTCCTGGGCGGCAGCAGCAGCACTTACCTACGTGGGGGAACTGAGTGCTAGGGACACTTGGCCTTCTGTGATTTGCAGAGGTCCCCCTGGTGTTTATACTCAGCGTTGTGGCACACTATGTGCTTCAGTGACTGCATGCAGTCCTGGTTTATTTGCACTGTGGTACTTGGTTGGCTGTTGGTGCTCATTGGCGCGAGCTACACGTACAAGTTGCACATCCGCTACAGCCGGTCCTTCTCCTGGGCACAGGCTAGAGATGTGTGCGGTCGCCATCCTGAATCTGACTACTGGTTTCCGGGTGGTTTTGTCCAATAGTCGGGCACTGATGAAAGTTTATATTGGGGGCAGCGGGTCATTACAGGAGTAAAGTCCAGCATTTGGAAGGTGTAGAAAAACAGTCAACTGCAAATGATGAAGTTCTCAACTGTGTATCTCTAAAGCTACTTCCAGTGATTGAAACCCATATGGAAACGGCAAAAAACCTGAAACAGTTTTTAACTATAGGCTCCTATAGGAAAAATACTCAAAGACTATTTTGGGATTGATTGCTGGCACGCGGTAGGTGTCCCCTGCCCCCCTAACCCCCACCAAAAGGCACCCATCCTCCGCACTTTGCACGTCGCTCTGATGGAAAGCTCTGAGTGCCCCACATGCGGAGCTCGGGTGTGTTTTCACGCTGCCTGTGTTCTCTGACACGGGGCAGCCACAAGTTTCCCTGTCCAGGTTGTCAGGCCTGGGAGTTGTAAGAAGGTGTACTTGAGGTGGGGACAGTGCCCGAGATGGCAACCTCGTGTGGTGGAGAGGGGAAGGGAAGGGACGATTAGGAAGAACCATTCCTGAAAAGCAGGGGCGGATGTGGGTGGAAGAGCTAGAAAAGGGGATAAGTGGCAAGGGGTCTGGTTCCCGATAAGGCTTGGATCCAGGGTGCAGGACAGCGCGGGTTGAGATTAGTCCACCCGGGACCTAGGCTGAGAAGGGCCCGTTCTAACCGCGGGTCCCCACCTGGACTGGACAGCACGTCCACGCTCCTTCGCTGCCAAATATTCTCACGTGAGTACGAGAGCTCGCCTCGGGGCAGGTAGTGTTTCCTAATCAAATTTTTTCCCACTGGTGCCTCGTGCAAAGCATGCAAGTAACAATTTGTTGAATTTTGTATTTGCCAGTGGCGAAGAGGAGTATATAATTCGTATTTTATGGGCGTGTCTGTGGTGGGCGGGGGGAGTGGGCATAAGAAGGTTATTGTTTGGTAGCTGATAGTCTTACTGGTCAGCATGGATCTTCTTGGAGAAGTGTGTCCCACTCTGTGCGTCCTCGTCACGTTGGCTTTGGGGTGCTGCCTTGTGCCCATCAGGCTCTGCAGCTTGTAAACAGTAACCTCCAGAGAAAGGCTTTGTTTTCCGTTGTCGCCTCCTCTGACTGCTGTTGCGTGTGAATAGGGCAGTCTCAAGTAACGGGGAAGGGCTCACTTTGAATCAGATTTCCCAGGAAACTGGTCTAGGCTTTGACTTGGATTAAAACTGGAATTTTCTTTTTCTGGGGGATTGTCAGACATTATTATAAAAAGAACTGTGTTTGGGAACAGTGTGTATGGGACTCCTGAATATAATAATAATTTAAACTCAGAACTCCTTATTCTTACGAAACAGGGCAGTCTGTAAAAAAAAGTGGTTATATAATTTTTAATGTTTAAGAGCTCATCCCATGCTTAAAATTCTGATGGATTAGATTATGGTAATACACCGGTATATACACTGGTATATGTAACGGTATTCTTTGAAATCATTAGAAAGTTATCTTTAAAAAGTGATATACTCAGTAGTAAACAATATGGTATTTTTTTGGTTGATAAATCCTTCAGGGACTTCTGGCCAAGATGGAGGCATAGGTAGATACACTTTGACTCCTTGCACAACCAAAACAGGGACAACAAAAAATCTGAAAACAAAAAACAACCAGAACTGCCAGGAAATCGAATTGTATGGAAGTCCAACAACCAAGGAGTTAAAGAAGAAACATTCATCCAGACTGGTAGGAGGCGCAGAGATGGAGACAGGAAGCTGGGGCAGAGGGGATGTGGCAAGGCAGTGGTTGGTGGACCAGGCAGTCCCACATTTGCGTGCGAATAGAGAAGCTTAAATGGTAGGTACAAAATACGGGGAGGTTAGGACTAGTATAGAAAATGGAGAAGCCAAAGAACTTACAATGTGCAACCCATGGACATGAACTGGGATGGGGGATGCTGCTGGGAAGCGGGGCACAGGGTGGAGGGAAATAGAGAAAAACCCCCCAAAAAATCCTCAAAAAACTGAATGCGATCATAACATATTCTGATTGGCTTTTAATCAGTAATTCTGTTGGATTGGTTTCTGCCTCAGGAATATTTTGGTTTTATAACTTTTATGGAATAACAGGGAACGTTTTCATATATGCTCATGTGAAATAAAGAAAATTGAGGAATTGCGAACTTTGAGTAAGTTTTTTTTTTTTTTTTTTTTTTTGGTGGGGACACCTGCTGAGAGTGGGGTTGTCCCACCACTGGCCTTAAAATCACTGGCGTTTCATGACAAGAATGATTATTGAGCAGGGCGGCTGCCGCATCGGGGGCGCGGCTGGCGTCTTGCGTAACTGTAGTGTGGGGAGGTGCTCTCTTGTCTGTGTAGCAGCGACCGGTCAGTGTGCGGTGGCTCCGTGGGAGGGCGAGGCAGACACACTCCTTTTCCCTAGGAGCCTGCTTTCTAGTGGGTCAGGCGGACAGAAAAAACAAACGACATAGAAGTATAGCAGATAAATATAAGTGCTAGATAAACAATTAAAACAGTGTGAGGTGATAATGGCTTGATGGCTAGTGTAGATTAGGTGGTAGGAAGAAATAATAAAATAAAAAGAAATGCTAATTAAAAAATAAAATCTTTGATAAGTGGCACAATTAAAATTATTTTATATACATTTCAAGACTCTTATTTTTATACTTGTATTGCTAAGGTACTGAGTCTGATACAGTTCTTTGTTTTCACTCTGGATTTTTAAAAAAGATCTATTTTGGCTGATTTTCATGAAATTAAGTGTACTTTTGTTCAGGGATTTAATATTAAATTCTTTCAATTTAACTCAGTGACAAGATCGCAAGTATAATAAAACAAGGTTTTAAAGAATTGGAGTGACTGTACTTGAATTTTTTATACGATGAGAAAAACTCTTTTTTTCAGTATTCAGTGATATGTATATCTAAGCACAAGAAGAAAAGATTCGGAAGATAGCTCAGGTCCGTCTTAGTTAAAAATGCATCTTTATTTAGTTTAACTTTTCTAGTTTCTTTATGAAATATCATGATGAGTAATTTTACTTTTGTGTTCTCATGTTGTTTGGTTAAAACTGTTCTTTTTTAGGGGATGATGTATTTCCTTCCAGCTATTGTCTTTTTTTGTTTGTTTGTTTTTTAAACAAAGCATTTCCATATTTCCACGTGGGTTTTATGTGCATCATTTTGACTGGCTTCAAAACCAAAGATCAAGTGGGTATGCCACAATTTATGGAATCATTATTATTTTAGTAATTGTTAGTTATATCTGGAATTTTGCTGTTATAAATAATTTTGTGTTAGACATGTAGCTTACAGCTTTTTCTCTTTATTTTGGAACCTTAATAGAGATTGTCCACATGTGAACATCTAAGTATTACTTCCTTTGTTGCCCAAAGAGCATAAACATTTTAAAATAAAAACTAGGAAAGTTTTGATTTTGATTATTGCAAATTATAATTAGACATCTGTGAAGGTGTTCAACTGAAAAAAACAAACAAAAAAATTACTCCTGGAAGAGAAACTCTGCATCTGTAATTTCCCATAAAAGTTAGAACTGTAGCTTTTGTGGAGATGTGCCGGTCTGATGGGCGACTCTTTAATAAAGTGGGTAAGCAAAAACGGGAACAGCACATTTACCAAAAAGCAATTTTAAGACTTACCCGATCGGCTGTGCCTCCTCATGTCTTACTCCTGGCTCTGCGACTCTCCGGCAGCCTCTGTCTGCTCACGCAGAAGCGGGGAGTTCTCCAGCTCCCCCTCCACCGCAGCCAGTCCTTGCTTTCTCTGTCGGCCTTCCATTCATTTTACGCCCACATTTTTGTGGACCTCTCACCCTCTCCTTGGTTTTACCACTTTTAATGGACTTACCCACCCAAAGATCAGACTTAAAGATATAGGATTGAAGGTTAAACCGACTGGAAAGAACCTTTGTGATCTTGCAGCCTGCCCATTGTTTTTGGCTGGCTGTTATGCGTGGACATTAGCGTGTTGTGGCCTTTGCCTACGAAGACTTTGCGGATTAACAAAACTAATAAGTGAAATACATGCTTGTTTCAGAAGGACCAAGACCCAGTGAGTGAATGACTTGCTTGTGAGGACAGCTTCCTTTTCCAGTGACTCGTGAGATCTTGAGAAAGTCCAAAGTGCATTAGTTTAGTGATGTGTATCATCATGCCAAGAGGAGCGTTTCTTTTCCGGTTTCTTGGATTGTGTTACCTAACAAAAGTGCTACAGATCTAGGCCGTAGAGAGTGGAGGTGTTGTGTGTATAACAGCTGATTACTGAGACAGAGATCCTCTGTCCTCAAGATAAAAAAAGAACACAGGATATTCAAATTTAATAGTGTCTATTGTCTGTGAACTTGCTGGAGTAAAAGAGAAAATGATACAAGTAATCATGAGCTGCTAAATATTTTATTTTGTGGATTGAGTGCTGTCCTGTGAACCAAAGGGTCGCCGGTTTGATTTCCAGTCACGGAACATACCTAGGTTGTGGGCCAGGCTCCCAGTAGGGGACCCGTGAGGCATAACCGCACATCAATGTTTCTCTTTCTCCCTCCCTTCCCCTCTGCCAAAACATAAATAAATAAATAAATCTTTAAAAAAAAGATTTTATTTTGTGCATCCTACTTAGATCTCTTAAAACATAACTTATTTTCTTCTTGGCTGGTGTGGCTCAGTGGATTGAGTGCCGGCCTGTGAACCAAAGGGTTGCTGGTTCGATTCCCAGTCAGAACACGTGCTTGGTTTGCAGGCCAGGTCCCCGGTGCGAGAGGCAACCACACATTGTTGTTTCTTTCCCTCTCTTCCTCCTTTCCCCTCTCTATAAAAATAAATAAAATCTTTTAAAAGGAACCATAGCTTTTCTTTTAAAAAATAGTTTAAAATAGTTATCCCACTACTTTTCTAAGTGATTAATTTTACTTGGCTTGCTTGAGTAAGGATTTCGGCTTGAGTTTGGAATATCTGGTAAATTAAGGAAGTTTTGGTATAAAGTACAAAAATTTTATCCATGATTATCTTTCCTATAGTCATGAAACAACAGATATTCTCAAAATTATACATCTATTATAAACTCAGATTTTTAAAAATTTATTTTTAGAGAGAGCGAGAGGAAGGGGGAGAGAGAGAAACAGCAATTTGTTGTTTTACTTGTTTATCCATTTATTGGTTGATTCTTGTATGTGCCCTAACCAGGGATCAAACCCGCAACCTTGGCATATAGAGATGATGCTCAAACTATCTGAGCTACTCAGCCAGGGCCTAAACCCAGATTAAAAAAAACAAAACAAAACTGGACCAGACGAAAAGGCATACTTGATGATATCTTTAGCTTTCCTTAAAATTTTATAAGCTCAAGTCCTTCTCAAGTCATTTTTTTCCTACCAGGAAAGAAAAGTAACAATTTAGTGTGTGTCATTTTTAGATAAAACAGAGTCGCTTTTGGATATGTTATTTAGCTTATTTGGGAGGCATATTGCAGAAATTGTGAAAATATCAAATACAGTTTCCCCACCTTGTTATTAATTTCTACTACCCTTACTTATGTATTCTCCAATTTCAGTTATTTTTTCAGTTGTACTGTTCTAATGAGGCTCTCACACATGGTTTGCTGTTTTTGAGACAAAGCCAAACAGACAGAGTAGAGTGGCTCGAGAATACAATATGCTCCATCCTGTCGGCTTGGTGTGGGCGTGGCCATAGCTTCTGAGAGGTGGCTGCGTGTGACCAGTCTCGCCCAGGGCCTCAGGAGCATCCAAGTGGTTTCAGAGCCGAGACCCAGAGCCCCGCGATTTGATTCTGGGCCAGCGTCCTCGCCGCAGCACTGTGCTGCCCTCCCCTGCTGGGATTTTGATTCCTGGATTCTGTATTTCTCCAGGTGTGAGCTATTTCCAGTAGAGAAACTTATGAAATCATTTGCCAGCACAATAAATGTTTTTAAAAGCTCAGAGGGATGCCCGGGAAGGTACAGTTTCTCTAACATTTTGCTGCTTTGAAAGGCAGACGTGAGCCATTGGAGTGTGTTTCCAAGAAACACAGACTGTCCCATCTGGGTGGGAGTTCCGTAAGATGTGGATCTCTAGGTCCTTGACGTAATTCTCTTGGACTGTGGTAAAAGGGCGATGCCTGAAAAATACGAAGTCAGGGGTGCTGCTGGTTTTTGTTTTTTTGGTTGTCTTAGCTGACTTTCAGGGCTCTGTCACGTATGTCCTGGGTACATGGGACCCTGCAGCTCCCAGGTTAGGAACCTTGCCTGGAGCCGTCTGTGGGTGCAGACGCTCCTCTGGTCCACGGACGAACGTCGGCCTGTTCAGACTTCCCGCCCCGGCTCCTTCGCACACGGGCCTCTGGATGACAGGTGAAACACTGTGGCCAAGCGGGCTTTTCAAAAAGAGGAGGCGATTGTCACTGGAGGGGGGAGGAGGAGTGGCTCTTTGTGTGTGCTCTGATAGAGCTGGTTCTACGCACCCGCCTGGTGTCGTAACAGGGCGTGGTGGGAGCCCTGTCCGTGGTGGGAGGAGTTGTGCCTGCACAAAGGACGGAGCTCTGATAACCACTCTGGTGTCCTGGCTTCAGTCTGATTAAAAGCCTTGAGAACTGTCAGCGCCCACGTAGGCTTTTAATTTCATTTAAAAAAAATGAGCCCTAACGTTAAGCAAGGGGACTCCCAGTCTCTTTGGGTAGCTAAGAGCTCTGTGGTTAATGAGGGCCCTGAGTCTGAGTCTGTTTTTATGTTTTCTTGAAATCTCGGCTTTGAGGAGGCTCTTCCGTTTACTTCAACACGTAAAACTTTACAGCCTCCTCCTAGGTCATGATGCCTTTAAGAAGCTCTCAATCCCTACTTCCGAAACAAGTGCCTGACTGGATGCCCACACACTCAACCCATCTGTCTCACGCACAGTCACGTGTGCACCGTCCCAACCCACATCCCCTCCGTTATGTTCCTGGAGATTCGTACCCCCGCCCCTTCCCCGCAGCTCATTGGCAAGCCCCAGCTTAAGAACTTCTGTTGGTCTGTCTTAAGTGAAAGGAGAAAAGGAAGAGACATGTTTTATCAGATAATTTCTGTTTGTCAAAACATTTTGTTTTTATTTTTCCCCTTTTCATTTTTTTTTTTTTTAAATCAGGGACTATGCTACTGTCTAAGTATTTGTAGAAAATGAAAGAATGGATCATGGCAACTGTGAAGCTATTCAACTAGGGAATGTGTACATACTTGTCTGTGGTTGTAGAACATACTTTTACTCATTTACAGGTTTGGGAAGGCAGTGTAGTCATTCCAGCTGTGGCTCGGTCTGTCGCAGACGTTTTTGTACTTTGTCTTCCTTTGGACCTTCTGCACTGCTGTGGTCAGTAAACAGAATAGAATTTTCTCGGGTCAAAATAAAATAGTTACACATCTGGTCATCCTTGAGAAAGATACTAAGAGAATTTAAACAAAAATTATAGTGTAGATTTTACTCCTCTTACCAAAAGTTCCTTTTTTCCTCCTGAAATAATAGATTTGCTTATTCCCAAATAAACCATTTTGTAAAGGTCTTTTTAGGACTACAGGGCTCACCTGAGTATTTTACACATTCAGAGTTTGTATATCAAATTGTTTTTCTCCTAGTCCTTTTTACTTAAAAAATACTGTTGAAACATCTATTTCTTTGGACATTTTCAGTATTTCTTTTTGTACTGCTTTGTCTTTCTCATTTAGTTAGGAAAGCAAACACCTCTTGGAGGAAGAATCACTTATTTGCTAAATAGGGCCTTGATTGCCCTATCATTTTCTTGAAGATTGAAATACAAGATCAGGGAACACAGACAATCACTCTCCTAGAACACTGCAAATAAAAAGAGCAGCACGGAGCTTGCAGTGCGCCCGACAGGAGTGCGTGCGGGTGGAATGGCTCCCAGCGCGCACTTGCGTCAAGAGCAGGTTGTGAAAGACAGAAGGACGAACATCCTGCTGCCGGCACCCAGGGTTCTCCTCGAGTGTAACTAACATTCCAGCAAAACGAGAGTCATGCCTGCATCTTCAGCTCAACACGTGTCACGACACGGGAGTGGCAGTGCGCTGCACTTGCCTCACGGAGCTGGGCCTCTGGCTCTGTGGTTCCTCTTACAGCATTCAAGAAGACAGCTCTTTTTAAGTCTCCATGGCATGTTGGGCAAGATTCATAGTGTAATAGGCAATATGAAGAATGCTTTATTTTTTGCTTAGTGGAAACATAACATGGAGGTTCATAAGCTGATCAATAGCGAAGATTATTTTGCAAGGTTGCTCTGAAGTTTACAGATGGTTCCGGAACTCTGTACAGAAATGCCCCTTTCAGTTTTAAGATTTGTGGACTTGAATCACTTAATTGCATCTGAAAGTTATAGCTGCAAATTCTCACTTTCTATCTCAAAGTGATAATGTAGTGTTGTATTAAATAATAACAGGCATTATTATGTGTGCTAATAAATGAAACCGGATTTTATATTTATTTTTGTCTTACAAATCTGTTTCCCTTGGAGCCTCTGAATATTCTTCATCTTCTGTAGTAATGCAGTGTTCTGTCTTAAGAACTTTCCTAAAAGTCCTTTTCCTACCTGACTATGTCAAAGACCCTCAGAACAAAACGCCTCGTTCAGCCAAAGGCCCGTTTGAAGGCACCTGTGGGAAATGGCCTGAAACAAATCACAAAGCTCCTGGAGCCTGGACCTCTGGCCCAGCACAGTCACTGGGATTTTTTTTCGATGATTATTTGAGGCAAAGGTCCAGTGATATGTCTATTTTCAGCCACTAGCAGATAAATGATAAAAGAATTCGAAGGTCTTTGCTAGCGAACTCCGTAAAAAGTGCTAGTCTTGAGTGAGCAGGGAGGCAAGGAGCTGGGGTCTGAGAGGGAGCAAGTGGAAAACCATTCATGACACTGTAGTGGTCAGTGACGCAAGGAGACTAAGAGTTAGGCCTTTGTAACTAAACTCAGAAAGTAGGATGAATCCTGGCCTGCCTTAGCTTCTCCTGGCCCAGGATAACATTTGCAGGGCCCCGGCTGGTGTGGTTCAGTTTGGCATCGTCCCACGGATCGCAAGGTTGCTGGTTCGATTCCTGGTGAGGGTACATGCTTGGGGTGCGGGTTCAGTCCCCTGGTTGGGGTGTGTACAAGAGGCAACCAGTTGGTGTTTCTCTCTAGCATTGATGTTTCTATCTCCCTGTCTCTCCCACTTCCCCTCCCTAAAATAAAATAAAAAGATTAAAAAAAAATTGCAGTCCATGAATATGTATAGGGGTAATTATTTTTATTAATTACTACTATTTATTGAATGCTAGCGGTCACTGCTTTTCATTTTTAAAGTCTCTAATCCTTACACTATGCACGTGAGTAAATAGTGGTATCATCGTTTTGCAGATAAGATGCACTGAAGTAAGCCCACGTGTACTAGAGTTTTCTGGAGAGGCAAACTACTCATTAAAGGAAATGGGACCATCCTTGTGACTTAAAAAAGAAGAGGTAAAATAAAAAATACCTAAGATTGTGTACCCTGTAGACAGGACTTTGATATTTGTGCTTTGGGCGTTTTCTGTTGAGCCGAGTTACTGTGAGAGAGGCTTGTGTTTTTAGATGCTCCCTGGCCGAGGAAACCTTTGTAATCCCAGAACATTCACTCTTGGGATTTTAAGACTTTAGAGCAGTGTTTTACAAAGTGAGTTTCAGGTTAGACTTTTTATGGAAAAGAAATTCCTATGAAGTAGCAAATTAAATGTGGGCATGCCTTTAACTGTTTAAAATGGAAGGCACATCACTTGGGCTCAGGGGTGAACGAGGGACACTAGGTGATACTGGTGACGGAACGTCTGCAGCCTCCCAAAGCACAGCGTGGGACACAGTGGGAACAGGGGTCCCATGTGCATGCATTTACTTTAGGCATTGTGATACATCCAGAAAGCAACCACCATAGGAATGTAATTTATTTTTAGCTGTAAAATTTCTGTGTTATATGCCTAATTATACAGTTTCCCACAGCCTAGAATGAATCTTTTCCTCCCTGTGCTCCACCTGGAACAATTTAACTCCTTCGTAATGGTCCAGAAAGTGCCCTTCCATCCATATTCCTCTGTAACACTCTGTACGTAGCACGTTGGCTTTCTTTATTGCACTTAGAGACATCTGGTACGTGAAAGGCATCTGTGGAATGTTCAGTTATACCTTTAACAAGACTTTTATTTAGTTTTAACTATTTGGGTGACTGTTGTAAGTACCTGAGATGATCAAGCAAGAGGGCAATTAAGGCGATGGTTCAAAATCTTTAGGAATACTGGCTGCCGATTCCTCCTTTTTTAATTGGGTTTGTTAGAGGCTATTAATTAGAACTTCCTTTCTGTTGGCGGGAATGCAGACTGGTGCAGCCACTGTGGAAAACAGTGTGGAATTTCCTCAAAAAGCTAAAAATGGACCTGCCTTTTGACACAGCAATTCCGCTGCTGGGATTATACCCTAAGAACCCTGAAACACCAATTCAAAAGAACCTATGCACCGCAATGTTCATAGCAGCACAATTTACAATAGCCGAGAATTGGAAGCAGCCTAAGTGCCCAACAGTAAATGAGTGGATCAAAAAACTATGGCACATTTACACAATGGAATACTATGCAGAAGAAAGGAAAAAGGAGCCCCTACCCTTCGCAACAGCGTGGATGGGGCTGGAGAGCATTATGCTGAGTGAAGTAAGCCAGGCAGTAAAAGACAGACACCATATGATCTCACCTATAAGTGGAACCTAATCAATAAAACAAACAAGCAAGCAAAATATAACTAGCAATATTGAAATAAAAAACAAACTGACAGTAACCAGAGGGGAGGAGGGAAGGGTCACCAAGGAACATGGATCAAGGACGCATCGACAAAGCCAAATGGGGGAAGGATTGAGGGTGGGAGGTGAGGAGGGGTGGGGCTGGGGAAGGTGGTGGTGGGAAATTGAGAAGCCAAAGAACTGATATGTACAACCCATAAACGTGAACTAAGAGGTGTGGGGATGATGGGATAGGGTGCACGGCAGAGGGGATAAACGGGGGATGATTGGGACAACTGTAATAGCATACTCAATAAAATATACCAAAAGTAAATAAAAAATAAAAATAAAACTGGGATAGCACACTTAAAACAAAACAAAACACAAAACCCTTCCTTTTCCCCCTACCCTCCATTCCTTAGTCTGGGCATACAGAGATGGTCGCATAAACTGATTCCGAGCTCAGGAGTCACTCTGTTAAGTGGGGTGTTCAGATTTATTTATTTGCCTTTATATTATCAGAGGTTAAAGTAGATTCTGGAACAACTGTGACTCAGGATTTGTTTAAATATGGATTAATCTATACCAAGTTTATGACTTTTATGTTCAGATAGAGCATTTTATTAAATAAAAAAAGAGGTACAACAAATTCTCTTGAATTGAGACTGGTGCATAAATTAGTGATATTTATGGATGATCCTGGGGTTCCCATGCCTGGGTTCAAACCCAGCTCAGCCAGTAACCAGGTGCGTGACCCCAAGGAAGTTACTTACTCTTTCTGCATCTTTAAAATGAGCATCATACTGGGTCTCTCCCTAGGACAGTGGTTGAGAGATGCACGTTTGGATGCATGTGGAAAGACCTGGCACATAGGTAAATAAATGTTGGCAAGTACATTTTAAAAAAGTTTTATTGTGGTAAAATGTGCATAATGTGAAATGCATCGTTCTCACCATTTTTAAGAGTGCAGTTCAGTGGCATGAAGTACATTCTTGCTGCCATGTACCGTCACCACCATTCAGCCCCGGGATTCTCATCTTTCCCTTCTGAAAGTCTGGCCCCATCAAACGGTGACTCAGTGACCCCTCCTGCCTCCCTCCCCACATGCACATGCTCGGCTCACGATCTATGACTAGAACAGTTTTGGGGGGGGTGTTTCAGGATGGTAAGTTATCTCGTTACTTCCAGTTCTTAGAAGTTTTTCTTTTTGTTTTTTTAACTTTTGTAAGTGTATCAATCCGGGTCAACTACTGTAATATGTATGTTCCAAGTCTAAATTCAGTTCTTTCATTTTTTTTTTTTTACGTGACTTCTAATTTTATATTCAACTGATACCTTTGCATCTTGGCTGCCAGCATAGCGCTTATTTATTAGAATAACATTAATTTACAGCTAGAGGAGGCGACAACAGGGCAAGTGTGCCCCAGCAATTATATAAATGCAGTCTATTTAAAACTTCAGTCATTTATGTGAAATTAGGCTTTTTCCTTTCATTTCCACCTATGGCTATGGCTTTCAGAAATCTGATTTACAATTTCTTTGATGTAATTTCAGGCTGAGAATATCTTTGCAATACAATAATGACAAATTAGGTTATTTGAAGTAGGCCTTAATGAAGTGTAAAGGGGATGAAATACAGCAATAAAATGTACTTTAAGGAATGTGTGCATAAATAGCATTTAGCTTTAGGCATTTTTATATTTATATTTTAAGTGCATTTTCATAATACATAAAGGTGGTTTTAAAAATGTTGGTGTCATTTAGAACATTTTCTAAATGGAATTAGATGACTGAACTTTTTTTTTGTTTGTTTTTTCCCTAAATGGATTGGTATTGTCAGGCCAGCATGGTTCAATATGTTTTGTACTCAAAGAACAGTCTTGGTTGTTTGAATAACCATAACTGCAATTGCATTAAGAGCTCCCCGGGCATTAGCAGCCCAAAGCCAAAGGCTCTCAGTGTGACCTCTGTGACCTCCTTACCAGGAATGACATTTGTATTAGTGTTGTGAGACCTTAGCTTTTTCTGTGTGGAAGGCAAGGTCACTGAGATGTCAGATAAGGTCCACTGTGAGCTGAGGGGATGTATTTCAGGTTAGCCTTTTTAAATCCTAGGTTCTGTAACCATGACAGGACTGGGTTATTGGATGTTGTAGCGCATATAGAATGAAGAAACCAAAACGTGGAGATGGTTAATTGGCAAACATAGATGTTCATCAAGACATACTTTCTTTGCATCAGGGTAAGATCAAGGTTTTGCTGGGGACCTGAAACCTAGACCTGTTGGGTGGAAGTTTTCTTTAAGAAAAAAACGCAAATACAAATTTAAGTACAAAAGTCAATATTTATTTAGAATGAAGAAAGAAATTACAACAGATTACAGATATCCAAAAAGACAGCCAATGATGTAATCACCGCAACATTTAGAAAAATAAAATTTTTAAACTGCTGATCATACTCTTAAACTACTTTCTGCATTTACAAATGGATAGTCTTTGATTGTGGCTCTCTGTGACAATGCTTTTATAATATGGTTTCCAACAGAGAGATTGGAAAGATGAACTAGTCTTTCCTGCAACCTGGCTAATAAAATTTTGTTTTCATGATTGATAACTGAAGTGTATAAAACGTGCAGCTTCACTCCCAGGCATGCCGTTTGTAGAGCTGCTGTCCGTTTGTGCTCTGCAAACACAGGTTTCTGGGAAGTTCTATTTCATGTGAATTCCATCAAAAAGGAAAAAAGAAATATATGATATATTTACAATTCTAAGTGTGTTATGAACTATATTCCTAATAAGCGAAAACTGCTGATGTGACCAGGCATCGATTCAGAACTGAATTATCTGCTAACCCTATTTCCTGCCTCGTGGTGGGCAGAAATTTCCACAGGTTGGCTTCTAGGCGTGAACATTCAGACCGTGTTTCTCTGCGACTTACCTCATTTCTCTAGTTCTGATTCCCATGGGACACACGCATGTCCCCACGGACCTTGGACTCTGCACCTTCATTTCCTGTCTCCAGGTGAATTGGTCCCATGGGAAAATGGCGAAATCCTAGAAGGTGTTCCCACAGCAACAATTAGTTACACACAGAAATGACTAAGAAGCACGTACATTTATCCACTAATCCCAAACCTTGTATTATCACCAAGTCACCTTCCTCTTGGCTGGATTCCACGTTACCTACAGTGACCCACACCATCTGACGCGAGAGTAAGGGTGGCCGAGGAGCTGCCAGGGTGGAAAAGGAAAGATTTTTTATGATTAAAACATCTTACTTTTGCAAATTTTATAATTTTTAAAGTACATAAGGCCTCTCCCAGCTCCCTGCAGGGGGCTTTTCAAGTGACGCACCTGAAGCGCCAGCTCCATGAGGTCCATCTGTGGGAAGGCCACCTATGCAGACAGGCGCTGTCTCTGGCGATGCCAAGCAACACCATCCCGCGTGCCAGTGACCAGGCAGCAGGTGGCTGCTGGGCACCGAAATGTCATCGGTGCTTCCGATAAACTGAGCTTTAACCTTGTGCAGTTTTCATTACTTTAAATGTAACCGGTCCATGTGGTTAATGGTTTCTGTACTGGACCACACAGGCCTAGCATCTACTTTGTTAATATTTAATGTAAAATTAATGCTCATTTAATCCCATTAAGGATACTATGTATCATAACATATTATGCTTAACTTACGATGTCATTTCACTATTAATCTCTCAGTCGTGACCTCAATTTTATATTAGGTATTATATACACTTATTGCTTACTAAGCGAAGTAGGCGGTTCCCATAATTATGGGCGAGAGTC
Source organism: Mormoops blainvillei (assembly GCA_004026545.1). Lineage (NCBI taxonomy): Eukaryota > Metazoa > Chordata > Mammalia > Chiroptera > Mormoopidae > Mormoops > Mormoops blainvillei. The sequence continues at coordinate 20,377 of PVJD01009346.1, read as the reverse complement.
ACGCTGTATATCTGTCTACATCAGACTGAGGAAAGTGGCCCCGAAGTGGTCTGGTGAGGGTTTTTGAGTATCTCGTGAGGAAACAAACTTGAGCCAAATTATATCGAAAAATCTTAAATTATGGGTTAAAAATGTGTGTTTTCAAAGTACATGTTAAAAACTTAAGATTTTTTCCTTTGGAAATTTAATTGTGTTTCCAAAGACTAAAGGAAAGTGGATTATTTAGTCAACATGCTTACTATTTTATTGGACCAGTACTTGGTTTACCGATACTAGTGGTCCAAGCCAGATTCCAGAATTCCAGGTTCCACCTGGCCTTGCTGCGGCGTGACGTTGGACATGAACTTGGGACTACTCAGTTGGCAGAAAACAGAGAAAACTAGTGTATTGTTTAGTACAGGTATGTGGGCTGCCACGGTGGCATATAATTACATAGAATTTTCTGAAAAACTTTGTAGGTTATATTCATCACCTGCCTAGCATAGGATAGGGCATCTTTATTAGTTGTAATTCAGCGAACAGGTGGCCTTTCAAGCACCATGTGTAAAGTTTCAATATGTACCTTAATAGGGTAGTTAATGATTTTCTCTTCATGTGCTAGTGATTTTTATGGGCAGAGCTATGTATTGACAGAAATCAGGAATAGCTATTCTCTGTACATCTACGTGTAATAACTAATTAATATTTAGACTGACTAGATTAAGTTTTAAAAAGTTGAGGTGAAATGCTTAATACAAAACTAAGCACTTTAAAGTATGTAATTCATTGACATCCAGAGTTTATATCACCGCTGTTTAGCTCCGAAGCACTTTCATTATCCCGAAAGGAGCCCCCATGCCCAGAGTGAGTATCCTATTCTGAATATTTTATGTCATGGAAAGAATACAACATATGGCCTTCGTTTCTGGCTTCTTTCACTTAGCGTGATGTTTTTAAGTTCCGTCCAAATTGTACCTGTATTAGTGCTTCATTCCTTCTTATGGCTGAATAATATTCCATTGTGTGGGTATGCCACATTTTGTTTATCCACTCATCTATTAGAATAACTTTAAATACAATTGAAACTATGCCTCTTGGTAATTTTAAAAATCAATTCTAAGCCTTGATTGATCATAAACATTTTTGTATATAGTTATTCAGTACTGCTCAGGTTTAGCTTACTGAAATATTACCAGTACTTCAGTTTTCCCTCCTATTTCTATTCATTAAATTTTTTATCCTTTGTTTTGTGCTAAATATCGTATATGAAATTCCCTTTAAAGTATTTTTAATGTTAATATGATAGTCTAATACACACACTCTAAATCTAGTCTGATGAATCATAGAATGATAAATGTGGAAGAAAAAGGAAATTTGGTATCTATGAGACTGATATCATTAGTTTTTTAAAAATATTGTTTGATAAGACCACCAGAAAAATCAAATACCCTTTTTAGTCACCTGTCATAAAAACCATCAGATCTTAGATTCAATATTCTGGTCCATATCAGTAAACATACATAAAAGGTTAGCCTCACCAGAAATTTAAACTCTTGTGTGGACATCATGGTATTCAGCTTTTTGTTTATCTGTTTTGCTTGGTTGGCCCTCACTTTTTTATATTCTAGAGATTTTCATATAGAAAAGCATAAGCATTAACTCTGCTTTTGAAAGTTATATAAATTCAATTCAGAAACCCAGGACTTAGGACACATTTTATTGGTAGATTTAAAAAATTTTGATTTTTCTTTGTACTTCTTTGGGATCAGCACCTGTATAGTTTGTTTTCAGATGGTCAGTTGGTAATAATTTGAAAAATCCTAAGTAGCGTTTATAGCAGTTTCTGCCAATGGATTTGTTTTGCATTTTATTCTTGTCTGTGCATTTTTAAATAGGCCATGGTCGTGTCATATGTGCTGTTTGCCACTTGGCTTTCAAAATGTCAAACACCAGTTATATGCAAAATAAAGTAATTTACATTTTTATGACTGCGAAATTCAGTTCATTTTTCAGAATAAAGAAAAACCCCAAATGACTTCTTTTAGCATAATTTGTTGACTCTGGTGGTTTGTCAGCTTGCAGGTAACAGACTGTATTATTTTGCTATTGCTCTGTAGCAAATGACCATAAACTAGTGACTTCAAACAACATAAATTAATTATCTCACTGTTGTCATGGGTCCAGCATTATGCTAATGGGCTTGGCAGGGCTGACTCCTGTGCTCAGCACCTCCCCAGCTAAAAGGAAGGTCTCGGCGGGGCTGGGACCCCCTGGAGCTCTCCGTCACTCTCCTGTGGGGGTTGGCGTGATGCTGGTTCTTGGGGCTGTGCGGTGGAGGGCACCCCCCTTTTGCTGGCTGTTGCCTGGACACTGCTCTCCTTGTCAGGAGGCCCCCTTGGGGCCTTGCTAGGTTGACCCCCCCACAAGGTCCCCTTTTCAAGGCCAACCGGAGAATCTTTCGGGCTTTGAGGCTCTTCTTCCAGGAAGGACCCCGTCCCTTTGTAAGGTCTCGCCTGAGCAGCCCAGAGGGGTCTCCCACTCATGAACTCGAGGTCAGCTGCTTTGGGACCTCGATGACATCTGTGAAGTCCCTTCCCTTACAGGGAATAACAGCTATCACATTCATAGTCTTGCCCCTACTTAAAGGGAAGAGACCAGGCAGTGCGTGCCCCCCAGGGGCAGGGATCTCAGAGGCCTTTCTAGAATCCTGCCCTTTATAAAGACCCTATGGGAAACTTTGAACACGTGTTTATGTGTTAAAAATTAGTGGACTGCATTTTTTTTTTTTCGGAGCAATTTTAGGCTTATAAAAAATTTAAGCAGAAAGTACGGAGAGCTCCCACGTATCCCCCGTCCCTCTCCGGAGAGTTTACCCTCTTCTTCTGCATACGTTAAAATTGATGAGCCAGTTGGGTACAATATGATGAACTCAGCTCCGTAGTAGTTGGGGTTCACTCCTTGTTCAATTTCATGGCTTTTGACAAATGTATAAGATTGTGTATCTACCATTCCGGTGTCATACAGATCAGTGTCACCTCTCTCAGAGTCCTATTCTGCCCTATTCTTCCTCTCCCCACCCAGAACCTCTGGCATCTGCTGATCTTTTTATGTCACTAATAGGTTTGCTTTTCCACAATGCCATGTCGTGGGGATCATACAGTGTATATACAGGCAGCCTTTTCAGACTGGCTTCTGTCACTTAATAACATGCATTTAGGGTTCCGCCCTGTCTTTCCCTGGCTCCATAGCACACTTCCTTCTCTCGCTGGGTAATCATCCCTTGTATAGGTGGACCACATTTGTCCAGGCAGCTGCCCCTCTGGGTCCTGCCGAGACTTGCCAGGAAGCTGAAACTTGCTTGGGAGCCTCGCGTGTGGGTAGGAGGCAGTGGCTTGCCTTTCTGGTTCCTGGGCTTTATTCCCGTCTTGTCCCTGTGGGGTACGGTGGAGGCGAGCCAACCCCTTGGGAGCTGGCAGCAGTCATTGGGAAGGTGCTCGCGTGGGGTGCTGCTGAAACCGCCCAGGCATGTGATGCACTGGGCACTGCCTGCTACCAGCTGCCACGGGACAGGAAGAGAAGCCCTTTCCCCTAGTGCCCTCTAAGGATGAAAGTGAACATCATGACAGCTGGCAAAGAAGGTAAGAGAGAGGGCCCAGCTCAGGGATCTCGGAGCAGGGCGATGAAGGGTCACCTGCCTTGGAACCGACAGGCGAGACATGGATAATGGGCACACTTTTTGCTACTTTTCTGGGAGTTTGTCTGCAACTATCAGGATGGTCATATGGCTTTGTTTTTTAATCTGTTAATATGGTGAATTACATTGATTGGATTTAAAGAAATTAACACAACCCTGCATTCCTGGATAAACCACACCTCCATCCTGATGTGTTCTCTGTTGCTGGATTTGATTTGGTAACATTTTGTTCAAAGCGTCTATGTTTCGATTCACGAGGGATAGTGCATGTCATTTTCTTTTTCTGTAATGTCCATCTGGTAGTGGTAGCATCCTAAAATATGCTGGGATTTTCTTTTCCGAACAAGTTCGTGTAGGACTTGTCTCATTTCTTCCTGTAACACTTGACAGAACGTACCAGCGAAGCCATCTAGTTTTAGAATTTTCTTTGTGAGAAAACTTGTAGTTAGAAATTCAATTTTGGAGATTGATGATGGGCTTATTTTTTTGAGTCAGCTTTATAATTTGTGTCTTTCAAGCAATTTATCCATTTACTGTAAGTTATCAGGGATATTGGTATAGGATTGTTAATAATATTCCCTTGTTATTGCTTCAATGCCTAAACATCTGAAGAGTATCTTCTATTTCTGGGGTTTATAATTTGTGTCTTCTCTATATTATTTCCTTTATCATTTTAAGTAGATATTTATCATTTAAAATTATTTGCAAAAAAGACAGTTTTTGGATTGTCTATTTTCTGTTTCTTTGATTGTTTACTCATATTTATTATGTTCTGTTTTCTATGCTCTTGGATTTTAAGTTGCTTTCTTTTCTCCTTTTTTTTTCCTTAAGGTAGAAATTTATGTTTTTAAAGACAATTTTCTTCTAAACCAGTGGCTCCCAAATTTGGTTTCAAATTGAAATTATCTAAGTGTCTTTTAAAAAATACTAATGCCTATTTCCCAACCAATGTAACTGTTTAAGTTGTTAGGGGACAGTGAGCTATTACAAATTCCCTCAGGGGTTCTAATATGTAGCACATTTTGTGAGGCATTGCTGTAAGCACTGCATTAGCTGTTCCCCACAAATTTTGATAATGTTTCAATTTTCATTCAAGACTTTCTTCTGGTTTTCAGAAGTTTCACATACTGTGTCTCATTTTAGCTTTTGTTATTGTTTCCTGTTGTCCGAGAAGTTGGGCAGCCAGTCATCGGATCTCTATGTGAACGCGAAATGAGGTTCTGTAAGGGAGGGGTTACCTGCTTTGTCTCTGATTGAGGGTTGTTTCCCAGTTTATGGTTATAATTGATATATGGGCTAATTTTTAAACATGTTTTAGGTAAAGAAGACAATATAAAGAAGACTCTTGTCAAATTTTACTAAAGAGTAATTTCATGAGAAATGGATGGCTTGCAGGGGTGTCCAACCTTTTGGCATTTCTGGGCCACATTGGAAGAAGAGTTGTCTTGGGCTACACATTAAATACACAAACACTAATGAAAACAAACAAAAAAACCGTCATAAAGTTTTAAGTAAATTTACAGTTTTGTGTTGGGCCACATTCACAGCCATCCTGGGCCGCGTGCAGCCTGCGGGCCGCGGGTCGGGCGCCCCTGCCAGGGCGTCATCCCAGTTCAGTTCCCATTGCGGCAAGCTGTAGGAGGCGGGTGTGTGTCTGGGATGGGGCGTGAGGTATAGTTCTCTGCCTGTGCAATTTTAATGTCTTATATTAAAGATCATGAAAACTTAGTTTCATTTGGGAAAAAAAAAATCCCTCTTAAATTTTCACCTTCTGTCAGCAGAAGGATAAGTATAATAGTTGTAAATCCACTTGATATTGTAATAAACTGAACGCAGCTTTTCAAAGTGAGAAAGAAAGACATTTTTAAAACCTCCTTTGCGATTTCTTTCTTTTCTTTATTGCTTACTTAGAAGTATATTGTTTGATTTCCAAATATTTCAGGTCATCTCTCCATTTCTTATTTAAAAATTAATGTCTAGTTTTGTTCTGTTGTGGTTGAAGAAAATCTTCTGAGTTTAATATTCAGTACTTTGAAATTTATTGAGCCCTTTCTTTTTCAAGGCCTGGCGTGTGATGTCTCTGGTTAATTTTAATATATTTTACTCCCCTTTCTAGTTTCGTACCTGGGAAGGTGTCCTGAGCAGCCCAGTGTGGTCATTTTCACTACTTTATAGTTTGTCATAAACTTGCTTTAAACATGAATATTGAATCTGGTTCTTCTTAAAAGTAAGCTTTGTGTCATGTATATTTTTATTTTCAGTGATTTCAAAGAACTGTTTTATATAGAGACCAAAAGATTCCTTTATCTATGTTAAATCATAATAGTATCTTAAAAAAAAAAAACCTGACAGATTTTTCACAGAGGTTAAGATATCCTTTCGGTCATTTCTTTTTTTTTTTTGTGCAAGTTGGTGATTTTATTCATTACCTCCACGATATCTATATGTCGTTTTAAAAATGGGTTGAGACTCCAAACGGATATGTGCCATTGCAATGGCTCGTTCCATGGCGTGCGTTGAGTTACAAGAGTTGCTCAGGCACATGTTACCCGGGAGGACTGTTCAATGTGTTTGGTTATAGACATCAGCGGATTTTCAGCTCTGGATTGATATCCATATTGAAGAATAAATTTATTATTGGTGCATTGCTTTCCTGGCAGACATTATACTCTAAGAGAATTAGGATAGGAATTAATTTTCTGTTATGGAATGGTTGCTTCAACTTTAAATAAATGCCTTAAATATGCACATTACTAACTTGGATATCCAACACACAGAAAAGTTGTTTAATTATTAGTTTGGAACATTAATTAATTACTAAGTTTCCTAATAAAACTACAAGTGGAAACATTTAGGCAAAAATATATCTACATAAAAGCAATTTAAGTGACAGAAGCTTGTCAGCACTTAGGAGCGTTTATTCGGAGTTACACATGGCCCAGACTTCAGCGCCATTTTTACTCTGGCTTTGCACTGATACATCATCGGGGCAGGAAGTGCTGATGTGGGGGTTTCCGCCTTAGCCTGTAAAGGTACTGAAGGTGAATGTGGTCTTCGTTGCACATCCTGTTTCCTCCACAGCCTGGGTGTGGTGTTTCATTAGATGCTTAAAATACACTGTTGGCAAATATTACAGTCTCACTGCTTATTTATATAAGGTGCTTTAAAAAAAAAAAAGTATTGGCTACGTACAAGGTGGTTCATTTATCTGCTTTCTTACCCAGAGCTGTCTCTAAATTTGAGAGGGTTTTACTGGAAGATACAGGAGAAGTTAACTGTTCTGAAGTTTTCCATTTGTATCGGTTTACTGCCATGTGACATTTATAATGAAACTTGACTATGAAAAAGATTAAATACACTGTCATTTCATCTTGTCCCATTATGCTTCTCGGTTACAAGAACAATGATATGCCTTCAGGTTTGTGACATTATTGCTCTAGAAAAATCTTTGTGTGTTTATGTGTGTGTTTATCCATGACTCTTGGGGAATAATGCTCTATTTACATGCACCACAGTGATATATTTATAGCCCTTTGAACACATTGTTTCAGTAGATTAGATCATGGGTATTCTTTGTATTTTTTTACAATAATTGAGCCTCTCAGTTACCAACCAGACTGTTTTATAATGAACATGTATTTGTGACTGATTTCAATGGCTAGTAGAGATAATTTTAAGTGTTGAAAATTGGTCTCTTATTAGACTGTCTTAAATTGCTATTTATGGTCAACTGGCCATTGTTTATATACATGATACATTTTGGTTTTTCCGGCATGTAGGTAAATGCTATTATTTAGCATTTCAAGGTAGACCGATTTAATTTTTGTGTTAGTTTTTATATTCTTAGTACATTTACTTCTATGATCTTGACTAATGTTCTTAATTTCCCTGTGTCTCTGTTACCTCGTCCTCTTAAATAAGGATGAAATAGGTCCTGTTTTATGGGATTATGTTTGAAATTAGATGAATTAATACATGTAAAACTCTTAAAACAATTCTTGACCCCTAGCAAGCTCAGTAAGTATTAGCTGTCATCATCACCATTATTACATTAGATTCAAGATTTGCTTAGCCAATTATTCTTTTTTCTGTTTATACCTTTATTAGTGTATCACTTGCATCCCACAGAATTCACCCAATGTGAGTGCAGAAATCACTGACGTGGAGTGGATTGACAGGGCTGACCGGCATCCCCACAGCCCACCTTTAGAGCTTCCCCTTCTTTCCCAAAATGCTCCCCATGCCTTTTTGCATGCCCTCCTCTTTCCTTCCCCCAGCGCACCAGCCACCTGCTTTCTAATTCCATAGATTTGACCTTTCTGGACATTTTATGCCTGCAATCCCACAGCGAAGTATGTTGGCCTCTTTTACTGAGCCTGTTTCCGAGGTTTGTGAGCGTTGGGGCAAGTGGGTGTCCGTATTTCATTCCTTTGTGTTGCCGAATAGTTTTCCTCGTCTGTATCCCCCCGTTTGAAAGTCTGTTCGCCATTTGATGGGCCTTGGGGTTGTTCGCAGGTTTTAGGTCTGATGAATAACACAGCCTCAAATATTCCTTTACAAGTCTTGCTGGAGACGTGTGTTTTTGTTTCTCTTGAGTAGCCTCCTGGATGGAATTGCTGGGTAGCGTGGCAAATCTATGTTAGCCGCTTAAGAAACCACCCAGCCTTTTCCGAAGCTGCCGGGAGAACCGCTTCCCGTCCGCGTCGGCAGCGGGTGAGGGCCCTCATCCGTGTGCGTCCTCGCCGGTGTCAGTTGTTTCCTGGTGCTTGGACTACAGCGGGTCCCTGTAGGTATAAAGTAGTGTCTCAGGTGGTTTTAACTTGTCTTTCCCCAGTTTCCCTAAAGCACGTACGCGCTCATGCGTCTTACTGCTGGTTGCGCTCCCAACTGGGCGTGTGTCCACCCGTGGGCTCCGAGCCCCAGCCCCTGCCGCAGTTGGGAGCATCCTGAAGTGCCGTTCCCCTCGCGGTGCCAGTGGCATTGCCCAAAGCTTGTCCCTTTGCCTGGCCTGCTGCTTTTGGTTCTTTCCAGATGTTGTCCCTGAGAGCACGCCCCAAAATGTACACACATCACAGAGTCCGGTGTCTGCTTTTACAACCGGCCTGGAATGTTGACAGCAGTGACTAATTCAGAGACAATGAACGAAGAAGCCTTCTAGTTTGAATGAATAAGTATTTGAGCAGAGACCTGAACAAAATAAGGAAGGAATCCAACTAGGTATATGGGGGATGAATTTTCAGACAGAGCAGCCAGGTGTGAAGATCCCGGGCAAGACCGAGCTTGCCAGTCCACAGGCTCGTGTGGACAAAACCAAGGGGGGAGGTGGCGCGTGGGGTACAGCCAGGGGCCTGCGCGCACACAGGGCTTCAGTGACCGGCCCTGCGTGGTCTCATGGGCACCTCAGCAGTGGGTTCCATGACCGTGCTGGGTTCCCCGCGCAAGCAGAGTGGCAGAGGCCGAGAGCAGGAGTAGGGGGCCCGTGGGGCGACTGCTACGTTAGTCCGGGGGAGAAATGGTGTTGAGTTAGGGTAGTAGTACTGGAGTAGTGAGTTAGGGTAGTAGTACTGGAGTAGTGCCCAGTAGTACTGGAGGCGTGAGAAGCGGACGGATTCTGGGCATTTTTCGAGGATATAATTGTTTGACCATTGGGATTTGGAATAGGAGAGAGAGAGGAATCAAGGATGATTCTAAAGCTTTCGGCCTAAGCAATTGCATGAATGGAAACACCTTTTTGGAGACACACAATGCGTAGCGGCAGGCGGGGGGTGGGTGGGGATCAAAGTGCCAGTTTCAAACGCGTTAAATTTGCGCACCTGACACCTGGGCGCAGGTGGGCCTGAGACACTGGAATGCAAGTGCGGGTCAGGGGTGAGGACAGCATTTGGGGAGGGTCAGGGTATAGATGTGCCACACTGGATCTGAGCAATGTCCCCAGCAGAGGTGGGCACACCTTTCCCATAAAGGGCCACATACACCTGGCAGCCTCTGTAGCAACTAGTCAGCTCTGCCCTTGTGAAACACCGTGACAGTAAACAGGTGGGCGTGGCTGCGTCCCAACAAATCCTTTCTTAGAAAATAGGTGGCAGGCTGGATGCAGCCTGGAGGAGCAGTTTGCCGACCTCCAAGCCAGGTGGCGAATAGAGAGAGAGAGGAGGCCTTAGGCCTGAAACTCGGGGAGCGCATTTAGGTGGTAGTTTATTTACGTTTATTCTCAGTTAACTTACATTTGTAATTGGTCAGATCCTGCATGCAAAAATCTAAATATGTAATATTCTAACTTCCTTTGATCTTAGACGTACAGTTTCTCTGATATTATACTTTATTAACCCTTCCGTAGAATTTAGGGTGTAGTATCATGAGAAATGCTCTGACCTGTTTAGACATTTGAGAATAAAGTTCTGATCAGAACTTTTAGGGCATTGTTACAAATATATCCGCTCCCCACCCCCCTTTTTAATCTAATCTAATGTGCGGGGTTATTTGTTTCCGTGATGTAGTTGGAGCTTTTTGTTCCTGGGCTGCGAGCTGGAGCACCCACACTCACACCGTGAAAGCAGAGGGAGAGAGTTCGGGGATAATGGATAAATTCTTCAGAGCGTTGTCATGTCCTGAGACCTTCGAAATATTAGTGGTTGCACACTTCCTATTCAGTAGCTACAGATGATATGTGTACATGTGTGTACTCACTAAACCATCGTGAAAGGAATTTTAGAGACAGTGTCGTAGCCCAGAAGAATGACTGATTAGACATCTGAGAAATCTTAGTTAAACTTGTATTTAATTCGTGGAATTGTAGTTCCAGTGAACTGTACCTGGTATAATTTTTATTTTTTCTGATACTATTATAAGCAGCAGATGCAAGGTAAAATAGGAATTAAGGAACTCTTGTAAATAGAGTTTTTCAGTTGTTTCTTAGCGTTCGGACACCAGAAGTGATTCTGAAACTTTCGGACTGCCTACTGACAGATATTACGTATAAAGAACGCACATTACTGTAGGTCACTGAATTAATTTAAGAAATATCAATTGATGTCTTTCCTTTAGGGAATTGTGGGCTGCTGTTTGGTATTATTGTCTTTGTCAAATGTGGAAGTTGAGAATGAGTTTTATTGGCATGCGGAGACTTTAAGAATGAAGTGGTGTCCCCTTTCAAATTTAATTTTTTTCAAATGGGTCAGAAATCGAGTTTAGAGACTTGTCTACCTTCTTTTTTCACTTTAAAGATGAGTGCTTAAGTTTTCCACGAACTATTATATGTAGTTTGTTATTCGTAAGTGGAAAAAAAGAGTTCCAAAAAGCATTAAAAATACTTCAGAGTTTTGCTCAAAAGTTTTGTCAGTTTTGGGAGAGGGTGGTCATAATTGGTATCCTATGTACCTATTGTATCTGACTGCATTTATATTCTGTTGAATATAATGCGTGCCAGATGAGATCATCAAGAAATAAAATTTTTCATTGTCATTACAATAGTAGTTGGACAAATCCTTTTTTTGCTAAAACACTGTAATTCCTGATACTCCCTGCATTTCAGGTTTTTGTGATGCTCACATTTGATTGTGTTAAGCTGAACCTGATTCCTTGACATTATTAGTTGTCTTCTCAGATGAATTTAAGTCCTTCGTACTCTAAAATATTTTAGACAATAGATTGACTACTATGAATTTATGTGGCTCTTTACTTTTTAGCTAAGCAGGTAAAGAACCGTGGGCTGGGGCAGTGTTAAATGTGATATCTAGGCCGTGCCTTCCCAGTAACGCTTCTGTTTGTGACCCTGTCTTTTGATATTAGTTAATTAGTATATGTGTTTGGGGTTGTTCCAGGTATGGCTATTACAATAATATGCGGGTTAAAAAGATAAAGAAGCAAAACCCCTTCAAAACGCTTGAAAACAGCACAGCTGATTTTGCCCAGTTACTACTTTTCATTTAACTGCGATGGTAATTTCACATTCAGGATTCAGTCTGCTTTTACATTTCAGGGGTCCCGGTTTTAAGTGTTCATGGGGCGGGGTCCTTACAAGTGTCAAGAGTGCGGAGTATTGGGTTTTGACTTGGCTCTTTAACTATGCGATTGTGAACTAGTTATTTAAAAAAAGTTTGTCCTTCATGTGTAAAAAAAAAAAAGTTGTTAGACTGCATTATTTTATTGACTATTTTTAAAACAGCACATATATTTTTGAATACCTACTAAGTTGCTATGTGATCTACCTCATACCCTGGGAAGTGTGCAATAAAAGGTAAACTATCTGACTTGAAGAATTTAACCTAGTAATGTAAGACAGCATGCGAAGAATTGCCACAATGAGCACCCTCTACAATAAGGAAGAAAGTGGCGTGGCTGTGGCTGGCCTGGGGGACCTCCAGAGAGAGCGGTGCTTGGGCTGATCCTGTAAAGCTTCAGCCAGGAGGACGAGGATTTGCCCTGTGTGGGTGACCACAGATACCGGTTCCTAAGGAGCCATGGATAAACGCTGTGTGTGTGTGACTACGAGTGGCCGGAACAGAAATTCTTGTTGGGAAGGTACAAGGAAACAGGCTGGATATTTTAGAGATATTTTAGAGAGATTTTAGAGAGGTCTTGAGTTTCCATTTGCTTTTGTAGTAAATGGAAGCTTTTAGGCGGTTGAACAACTAAAGTGATAATAGCAACATCTTAAGGCAAAGGGCGATTGCATTTCATTTTGTGGATCATCTATGCACACAAGAAAGAGAATCCGATATCGGGCACCAGGACTGCCAGCTGAAGTGTTTTATGAAAAGGGAATTGCAGGATAGAAGTCGTCTGCCGTGTTTTGTTTTGAATACATATGGTGTTTACAGGGTGACTATATAAAGGATTGGGCTCTGAATTTGTCATTACTTTTTGAAACAAGAATCTACAGCCTGGGAGACAGTCTCTCAGAGAACATGTTTCCTGGATTTTACTCGCTCACCCGGCACTTCACACTGAGACCCTAAATAAATGTTGGTTCGGTAACAAGCCCGTAATCTTCCCAAATCTGTTAGTAGCATCACGGGTTATTCCTTCCACCTTGTGTGTGTGTACCCAGTCCCTAGGTTAGCGCTTTGATGCGCTGACCGGGCCGGGCCGACGTTCTCGCTTAGCCCATGTGGGCTGCAGAGGAGTCTCCGGTGCAGCGAGCCCTGGCCCCTGCCCGACCGAGCCCCTTCCACACACGAGTGCGGAGAGCTTCATCTGTGCAGGGCGCCTGTGGAGAGGGCGTGGTTGGTGGTTTCCCTTTATTTACTGCTGAAGGAGTATTAAAATTCAGAAAGATGTTAGGGCTACAGTTTCAACCCTGTCTACTCATCTCTATGTTCTTTTAATGTTGAAACTCTTATGTCACTACAGAATATGTTTACAGTTCTTGGAGGAACCATTTTATTCTACCTGGTGTTACTGTTAGTGAATGGAACTCTCTCTACCTTAGCAGAGTGTAACTCCTTGAAGGTGGAAAATTGGTTTTAATTGCTTTTGCTTCCCCTTAGCACTTAGCACAGGTTGGCAATCAGAAAATATTTGTCGAGTTAAAATACTGCCCTTAATATCTATATGTAAATATTCATTAGCAAATCAGAGTTGTATTATTTTACAGATGTGTTGTAACTCGTGCTGTATTTGGTGGACCACATGCAGAACAACAGGCAGAGTTTTTCAGAAATCTCAAAAAGATCACAGTCTCACCACGTCATCAAATCCTTTAAAAATAAAAGCAAATCCTTCTGGGCCAAAGTGCACTTATTCTGAAAATTTATGGGACTATTTCAAAAATCTAGACGAAAGCAAGAAAAGCAGGACACACAAAACAAAAACAAAACAAAATGAGCCTTCCCTCGCTGCGTAGGTGCCATCGAACCGGCTCCGATTCCTGGAGACCCTGCGAGTAAGTGGCGCCCCAGTGCCCTGTCCTCAGCAGCCCTGCTCGGCCCCGGGAGACTCCATGGCTTCTTTCATGGGGTCGGTCCAGCTCGTGCTTGACCCATGCAGCGCGCTGCCATGGGGTGACAACCGGCGGGATTCACGGGACAGGGAGGCATGGGCTCACTGGGCATCGTACAGACGCACTGCTGCTTTGTTCGTGATGCTCACAGACCCTCTGTTTCCTAAAGGTTCTGAAGTCCTTCGAGAATCTTTCATTCACATAATTTTATTTAGTTATCACATAGTTTTTATTAACCATAAGCCATATTTTTAATCTTTAGTAAAAGTGAACATAATGGGATATATTAGTGATTGAAACTGATGCTATAATAGATAATAGACTTTCAAATAAAAGTCGCAGGAAACCTCGAAGTTGTCAGTACACTTTTTTCTATGATGGTCGGATGGATTTGGTAGTAACGGTCAGGGCTCATTTTATACACTGATGACCGTGGTCTGTTTTTCAAACTTGTCCCATAATTAGAGTTTTACCCCTCATAGTTCTGTGCACATGCTTTTGTCTGCGTTTTCTTTGTTTTAAAATGTGATACTAAAAATACACACACAGAAATTGAAATTTAGTTCCACTGCATCCCGTAATCTCCTCTAGTTTTGTTCTGTTACTAAGTCAGAAATTCATATTTGCTAGGTTTTTATCTATTGCCATGGAAATTGTTTTGTTATATTTCAATTTCTCTACAGGGACAAGCAGCAGGAGCTAATGGACCATAAGAGGGAACTGCGTTGTTTAAACACTGATTATCTGTTATATTTGGCTACAGGAAAAAGGGGAGGCACCGCTCTCTGTCACACAGGAGGACCAGGCAGACAGACGAGCTTGAGAGGCGGAGTCCATCTTACAAAAGCTTACAACTGTCTCGTGAGTCAGAAATAAATGTGACCAGCTCACAAGACAGAACTATAAGGCGTGCCCACACGGAGCTGTTTTATGAAAGGAGGGCCTCGTGGCAGGTGGGATGCCCAGCAGGGGCTCGGGGGCAGCGTGACCCTCAGCATGGCCTGTGTCTCCCTGGTGTGTCACCAGATGCGGACCACCCAGCGTGGGTAGGCTGCTCCCTGTGGCTGAGGCAGACGTGGCCGTCGGCGGACCTGGAAGCTGTGCTGACCACACTGCCGCGTGGGGACAGTGAGCAGGTCTGTCCTCGAGGCAGGATGTGGGTGACACACCCGTGTCTGCCCAGGTCTTCTTAGCTCATGAATATCAGAGATCTTCTGCAGTTTTATCCTTATAGTAGTTAGAATTCCCAGTATACAGGGTCTGGCACAAATAACGCCCCTTTTTATTACATAAAAATCTTTTATTACAAAATCATAAGCTTGTTGTTCTGTAACACAATGCTATCACACTCAGGTACGCCCTATGACATTTTAGGTGAAATGTTCAAGTTGCTGCCCACCATGTGATACATCATGCTCCCTACCTGCCACACTCGATGGCGTTGCTTCTGCCGGGCCCTGCATATCACTTTTAATCAGCCAAGTATTTCATAAGAATCAACAGTTCACATTTTTTATACCTGTTAATGATAACAGCCCTTTTAACCTCTTACTTGTTTGAGTGCTTTTAGAATTATGTAGACTACATATTGTGTCTGGCCACAGCAGACCTATTTAAAAAAAAAATCAGATTGTATCTCTCATAGAAAGTTAAGGTTTTTCTTTATTTTATATGAATATTTAGGACTAAACATTTCTTTTTTAAAGCTTTTTATTTTACAGCGATTTCTGATTTCAATGATTCCCATTCCAAGAACTCACATATGTTCATCACTCAGATTCGTGTTACTAACATTTTATTACAATTGCATTATTGTTTTCTCTCTGTCCCCCCGCTCTCACATATTACTATTTTGAAGATTGTTTTTTGTTTTGTTTTGTTTTTTTGTTTGTTTGACAGTAAAAGGCCTTAATACTTCCTTACTACGTTAGTATTTCCTGAAAACAAGGACATTTTTTCCACATAACTTCAGTATCACCTTCCAAATAGGAAATTCGTGTTGATAACAGACGACCATGCGATGTCCAGACCCCATTCCTGACCCCCCAGGGGCCCCAGGGATATGTCCTCGATGGGCCCACCTGCAGGCTGGGGCCTGTTTAGTCCTCCCGGCCGTTTGGTCTTCCGCCTGGAGCTGTTCCCTCGTCTTGCCTCATTTTCCGCTGCCTGGACATTTGGGAAAAGTGCAGCCAAACGGTGCATCTCGCTTGGGTTCTGCTGGTGCTTCCTCACCCACGGGTACCGGTGGCACCTTCTGAGCAGAATTACTGCAGAGGCGGCACTGTGTCCTCCGCTCGTCAGGTGACAGGACGCTCTGGCCTGGTCTTACACTCAAGGCCCCGCCCCAGCCTTGGGACCACTTGGTTCTTTCTGGTGGAGAACGACATTGAGAAACCAAGGTATGCAGTCCGGTCGTGCTCATTGCTGTTGGGGCAGTTTTGCTTCTAGGTCACCTTAGAGATTAAATCTAGGAGACACGGACCGACCTGTACATACAGGGGTGGCCAAAGTAGCTTTACAGTGGTAAGTGACATTCTTTTGACTTAAAGCTGCCATCATAATCAGGACCTGCATGTCCTTTTCCTGACAAGCCCACCCTGTGTATTCCCACCATATATGCACATGCATGTGTATGTGCCTGTCAGTTCTGTCTAAAAGATACGTTCATACTGGTACCTCCAATTCCAATCCCGAACAGTGGGATATAGTCTCTCTTCCCCCTTTTTACACTTGTAGCTTCCTTCTCCAACATCGGGAAGCCTGTCCCTTTAGCCCCCATGTGTGTGTTTGCTCAGCGCCCTGAGTGTGTCCACTGTCTCTTAGCTGCATGGGCCACGCCCTCGGCTTGGCCCAACTGACTGGCGGCTCATGGCGCATTTGGTGCTGCCGACCAGCCCCTCGGCCTCACACACAGGGAAGAGGCCCTGGAGCCCTCGGGTTCCCAACTCTGGTACTTCTTCTCCCTTTGGGCGTCCAGTGCTGTAGCGGTGCAAAGGGATTTTGCTGAGCGGGAGGCATTTGGTTTGGATAATATCGTAAAAGAAATTACTCAGAGTGGAATTTTCTAGCATTTTAGTTTTCAAAAAAATATCCGAAGGTACGAATAATGGGGTTTTAGTACTTAGCTTAAGAGTCTAGTGTGGGTGACAATGATAGCCCTGGGACATGTGCTAGCCACTTCTGATGCCACAGACAGTGCCTGAATAAGAAAGCGTCTACATTGTCCGGGCAATCTTTCTTTGGTCTCCTTTGGATTTATTTCTTGGCAGCTCAATGAGCGATTGTTATTAGCAAAAACAATTTTTGTTGAGCCTTGTGTATTGGTTTGCAATAATGAGAACCATTATTGAGCCCGGTAATTTTGCGCTTTTATTTTCAAGAAACGAAGTGTTGTTCTTTTGTGATGACACCATGGAAAGGAGTTTAAAAGCTGGTTTTAAAGGCTCCGCAGCTTTGAGAGGTTATAATTTAGAATGGCAGCACGGTGGTCAGAGGAAATGAGCCAAAGTTAAAAGGCTTTTCTGTGCCGTTGCCTCTGTGACCGTCCTCAAAGTGCTGGGCACTTTCTGTCATGAAAAAGCCGACCCTCCTGTGGAGAATGTTCCCATCAGCAGGGCCTCATCATTTCCCAAAACAGAGCCTTGATTCTGTAGTGTTTGAACAGGAAATACAAATAGTAGTAGTTTCTCTTTTTGCAGGACAACATGGGTTAGGGATCATTTTACCATTTCTGAATACCTGCTTCGTGATGCACAGAGCAGTCAAACTCGGAATTGATGAATCTCAAGACAGACACTTAAGGTGTCGTCTTGGCTCAGCCTCTTTCTTTTGCCCTCTTTGTGAGTTGGGAATTAGTTGTTCTGTTCTTTTTTTGTGGGGTGGTTTTATGTGTCTTTTTTTTTTTTTTTTTTGAGGATGAAGTGGACACACTTGTCAGCTCCAAGGTGACAGCATAGATGTTTTTGCAAACTGCTTTATAGGTCAATCTTGGTTCTCCATCTCCGGGGCGGGGCGTGGGCAGCACATGGAGGTGGGAGGAGCGCTGGGCGAGCCTTGGACTTGATGCTGGGGATGCTGGGGAAGAGAAGTCAGTGCTTACTTTGTTCTTCGTCTTTAAATGTGTCTCCTTTTTCTCATGAGTCTTCCATGCTTTCTCCTGACCTCGTCTCACCCAGCTTGTGTTGCTTCCTATTGCATCCCCCCTTTGTCACTGTCCCTCTCTCTCCCCGGTACCAACTCACTCACACACGTGCACATACATTCACACTTGAAATTAAATAGTTGACATGCCCAGAAATATCCCCAAATGGAGGTCACACAGGGCCGATGTGTAGAACCTGTGACTCATTTTGAGTACATGTACGTGTGCACACACAGACACACACACACACACACACACACACCATTTTCAAGACGGTAACCACTCAGAGTACTTGCTTTATTGTAGGGTTTGTATCGCATTTGCTAAGTGTAGGAGTGTATGAGCCTAGAAGGGCAGTGATATCCAGACTGAAGCAAGCCGGGAGAGGGAGAGGGCAGGGTCTCCTGGAGACATCCTCCATGTGGTGAAAATTTCATTTTGCTGGAGATGGTCACACCAGGTTATCTAGGGAACATATGGGACAATTGTTGGCTCGAGTCGGCCGCTCTACCCCACCTGACGGCACCAGCTCTTCCATCCGATTGGTAGGGGCTAACCAAGCGAACTCTATAAACGCTTCTCCAGAAAGGTTTACCTGTCTTGACCGCAGACACTGACCCTAGCGCGGGGCCAGGTATTTGTCCTTTTCCTTCCTCTCGAAAAGCTCTTTCTGCTGTGGCTCATTTTTGTCTCGTGACAGCCAAGAGCTCACAGTGGAGCGCCGTGACTTTTGTAGGGTGGACACCAGGACCAACCACCCAGAATATTTGCTTTTGAAAACAACAGTAGAAAGATCAAGCGTCCTGTAGTACAGCTTTGACATTTTCCTGCCTGGAGTCGTGCTGGGGCCAGGGCCGCCCTGCCAAGTGCGGTGGGTTCAGTGGGTTGGGGTGGAACCAACCTTGACAGCGCACTCGAGCCCGGGCGTACGGAGATGGCTCTAGCCCTCTCTACCTGGCTTACCAGGGGAGAGACAGTGAACTGTAACAAAGAGCTTAGTAAAAACACAAATAAGACCATTGGGAATACGGATGAGGAAGTGATGTTTAAATCTCACTGGGCAGTCAACGGAGACTTTCTTGAGTGGGTGACTAATGAAATAGATACTCAGGGGCTTGAACATATGAAAGTGGAAGGAGAGATGATTTCAGGACGGTGAGGAAAAGAAAAATGAAAATAAAGAGCCAGAAAAACTTGGTGCAAATTTTAGTTTGTTGCTAAGGGCTTTTGGAGAAGGGAGGTTCAAGGTAAGATTTTCCTCTACTTACCCTTCCTGCCTCTGGGGCTCTGGGCTGAAGGTATGGAGGTCAGCGGGGGACTTAAGTGCTGCTTTGTGGCTGGACGAATACAGGGTCCAGTCCAAGGCTGTTGAACCCTGAGGCTTGGATTTGGAGGCATAACTGTGTTTCTTACTCCGGTGAGACTTGGTCCTACTCCCCTTCCCAGTTGGAGGTGGAGAAACTGGAGTGCAGTGGAGCGGAGGGGAGGGGTGGGGAGGATGGCCAGGTTGCTGATTTTTTTTTTTAAGTCAACTGTTGTCATCCTTTTTTGGACCCTGGCCCTTATCACTGCATAACCTCCCCCTGAGCAAGTGCAACAACTCCTAAGGACCAGCTGCCAGTTCTTTGCCAGCTACTCCGGACCCTCTGGCTTCAACTGAGACCTTTCCCTTGCACCTTGACCTCCAGTTCCTTCCTACCTGTTTCCACTTACGCGTCTTCGGGGCCTCTCCTTCTTGACACATTTGATGACTGCAGAGCTGTCTCTCCTCCGTTTGCTGGCGGTGGGTGGCAATGGCCTCCACGTTGGTCCCCAGCCCAGAATGTCGATAAACACCTCAGGCTGACTTCCTGCCTCTGCCGTTTTCCTTTCTCCCTGTGGGCGTCTTTCTCCCCTGTTCTCCTCCATTCCTGCTGTGCGGGGTCAGGCTGTCACCTCCTCTCACCCTACCTGTGTCAGCAGCCTACAGTGGCCCCGGCACTGCTGGTGTATGTGCCGCCTCCCTTTCTTCGCCCGCACCACTCCTGTCCAACAGAAATCCACCATACACGATGGGTCTATTTTTGTGTATTCCGGTAGCCACATTAGATAGAAACAAAAGGTGATACCGATTTTAATTGTTTTATTTGATCCCGTATATCCAAAATACGATCACAGCACGTGGCCCGAGTCCCTCCCTGGGGTGCCCAGCTGGCCCGCACTCGTTCTCTTGGTCTAGAAGCTACCTGCCCTCTGAACAAAGCTGGAATGTGCTTCCTGCCGGAGGCCGCCTCGACCTGCTCCTGCAGCTGTCTTCCACCGGTGGCTTTCCAAGTGTTTTGACTGTACCCAGCAAGAAGTGTGCTTTACACTGTGACCCAGATAGCTAAGAAACAGGCTCTGTTACTCTTGTGAAGGGGCTGGGTTAAGTTTGTACTCTGAGGCTGCAGTGCCTGCCTGGTGATTCAAAGCGTTTCTGATGGCCCGAGACCCAGAATCAGAGTCCCTCAGACAGGAGCCAGGGGGCTCGCTGCTAGACTGCTTCGACTGCTAATTAAAGGGCTAATTTCTCTCCCTCATACTCAAAAGTGTGAATGTATTTATTGCCAAAATACTCAAGAGCTGGATGGGCTAAATTGGCCCA